>CAUDNR010000364.1:0-18281 GCA_958430865.1 Entrophospora sp. SA101
AAATAGATTATAAAGAATTTAAAGCATTTAAATCATTGAAAAGAAAAGTGAGATTATTAAATAATGAAAAACTATTACAACCAAATATTACATCTTATTTCAACAAATAATTTTTAATTTCCGCATGTATTATTTATTATGTTATTAATTGTATTATTTATTTATTATTATTAAAAAATTTTTTGCCGATCATCACCAATTTTTCCACAGCGGATTTCTCGTCATAACGGATTTTTTTGGTTGGAACCATGAATCCGCTGTGGCGAGGTTTGACTGTATCAGTAATTTAAGTGTAACATTAATATTAAGTGTACACCTGTCCTGTTCCATATTGTGGAATACTTGTTAGGTAATGGAAATCAGCTTTTGATTCAAGATATGTGATAGGAATTAGTTACATGAAGTTTCTACACTTGATTAGCACACGCCATGTGCACCTGAATTTCCAACACTGGCTATTGTAATTGATTCTTGTCATTGGTATTAGAGAAAGAATTGGCAACAGACGATGTTGATATTGATGTAAATTATTAGTAAAAGCTACCATTGGAGTTGAATGAACATTTTGTTGTTGATGATGACGATGTTATTGTTCATCATTATAGCAGAAGCCATTTTTTTGAGCTGGATTTCTTGTTTTCATTTTTATATAAATTTGTTGTTTCTCTGTTCCATTTCCTGTTCCTTACGACCCTCCAATAAAAATCATATAACAAGGAACAAGAAACAGAACTACTTATGTGAGATCTTTTCGATAAAATGTCAAAATCATGATTTTGAGTTACCACCCTTATATGTAACTCTTTAGATGGAATGTTTTTGGTATGTTAAAATTTCAAGATATTTTCTCTTGAAATTTCAAAAACGATAGCAAATCCTTAAAATGTAAGATATCTATTGAAAGAAAATTCCCACATTAATTAATATATGGGCATATTGCAACAAAACCAGACAAAGTGAACATTGGTATTACCAAGATTTCAGGGATTACGATTATGATATTTGTCTAGACAAAAATAGTTAATATGAAACTTATTTACATCAGATCTACCATTGGAACCCAAGAATTATAGTACTATAGAAGTATTTTGAAAAAGAAACAAGGTGAGAAAATTGCCCCTTATATTTTCAAAATAAATGATACTCAATTGCTTGAAGATTATCCATGGAATTTATCAACAAAGGAAGAAAAACAATAGAAACAGAATATAGTGAATAGTTTCTAAACTTTTGGATAATGAAAATGGTATCAACATAAGCATATCCTGTATCTAGATGCAATATTTCTATTAAAACTTGGAATAGTTTATCAAAACATTTTTAAAAAAGATGTCCAAAGACCTCATTTATATAGAAATACTGCCAAGTTATTGTTACAAGCACCAATTTGAATCACATTTTAAAAAATGTTTCCTTTATCACAAAGTATAAATATAGCAATAAATTTTTAATATTTGATAAATTACATGTTTTGAATAATTTGTTAATCTTATCCATAAAGCAAATCATGTGTTAAAATCATATCATAGTACAAATAGCAAGTATAATTTATTCTACAATTATTCTTTTAGGAATCTAGTTACCATTTCCATCTGTACAAGCAACATCAGATGTGTCTCTATATCTTCTTTATAACTGTTGTACATGAAAATGAAATTATGTGAATTCGCAATTCACATATGTGAAATTCAAATTAGCCAATCCCACTCCATAATATTTCAATTTCACATACAACATAACCAAACACTTTAAAATCAAAGACTTCAAACCATATTTCTGAATTATTTCGTTGTACAGCTGTAAAACATCCCTGTTTGTCAAATTTAACCTGCCTATAGTTGATTGATTGATTAGTATTAATTTCACTCAAAAAAAAATTTTTTTAATTAATTAAAATAGAAAATAAATCACCAATGAGTTTTCCAGATTTCATGTCCCACATGTGTAATGCTTCATTTGTACCACATATCACTTTGTCTTTGTCATGCTGGACCGGAAACATGTAGGGTTTGCATTCATGAATACCATGAATACCATTATGGGAGTTGCACAGTAAAAAATCCCTTAAAAACATTAATTTAGTGTTGTGACACTGTGTAGCCTCATTACAGTATCCGTGAATACAAACCTAGAAACATGTTATTTTACATCCTGCACATTTTCCTGGATTAGTAAACATATACTTTCTTTTATAATTATTTGCATCCATTATAAAATAACAATGGTAGCAGTAATAGAAGCTAAATAGTCATCTGAAAGTCAAAGTGGATTGGAGCAAAGAAGAGGTGCTTAAGTAACATAAAAATATTTTATCAGTTATGTCAAATGTAAAAAAAACAAAAAGGATTTTAATAAAATGTTACTATAAATATGTCTAGATGATAAATTTAGTGTATGTAGTTGAGTCCCATCTTCAATGTTCCAAAATTTAATCATACCAAGATTTTTTTTTTCTGTTGATGCAAATTGTTTTTTTTTCTTGGAAACAATCTTATTTTTTGACAGATGACAAATGTGAGCCTCCTAAAGAAGAAGTGTAAATAACTAACCATAGGTACTTTTTTATATTGATATAATGTGGTGTCTTTTATTTTATAAATATTTTAATTGAAATCAAAACATGGAGCAGAACTTGCTAGGTAATAAGATCCTTATCAAGATGGTAATGATTGGTATTCTGCTTTTTGTATTAGTAATAATAATAATAATATTATTATTATTACAAGATGTCAAAAAAACCAGCCAATAAGTTTTGAAGCTTGAGTCATGAACAAATAAAACTCATTGGTTAAATTTTTTAAAATGATATAATTTTTGTTTTAGTATTTTGGAGTTGACCAATTGTTACTACATAGTGAATCTTGATTTAGTGGACATCGATTTAGCAGATACTAATTAAAAATCTTGGTTTTATGGATAAAGTTCAAAGACTTGATTCCATAATAAAAACCTTCTTGATATAGCAGATATCTCCATTTAACAGATTTTTGGAAAATTTTCCCTAATTGCACAAACTATCTGCTAAATTGAGATTCACTTGTGTCTCTTAAACGGTCAAAGTATTCTTTAATTGTAACACAAAATAATATTTTGATCACGATCTTGCATTCTTATTGGCCAATTTAACGATCTGCAAAGTAAAAGTAGTCAATCGACCAACTACAGTTCACACTCTCTATAACGGTCCGCCTGATTTGGCAAAAAAGGCCATTATAGAGAGTGTGTTTGCAGATAATAGTCATGTGATAAATTATAATGTGATACAATATAAAGATTTTTATTTTATATGATAAAATATATTTAAAAAATAAATGAAATAAATAAAAATAAACTGTTTATAATTTGCATACTTATTCAATGTTAAAAAAGCTATCTAGTGTGGATTGTTGTTGTGAGTTAAAATCAATTTTTTTCATTTTTCTTTTAAGACTTTTCAATAATTTAAAATCGTCCTCATTTAATTCTGATTGTTGGTCAATGTAAATTTCTAATGTTTTTATTGCTGACAAGGCTTCTTTATTTGTAACAGGTGGAAGTTCTTCGATTATTTCTTCCTGGCTTTCATTTTCCTCTGGTGGATTAATTATTGTAACTATGTCATTTAGATTATTTCATCACTTACATTGAGAGTCATCGATTTCAATGTATTCAGACGCATATATAGGATTAGGGAGTGCAAAGTTCATCAATCAAATTTTGCAAATCATTGAGCTCTCTTACATTCAATAAATTTAAAATTGATGACATATTTTCAATTTCGTTGGAATTAATATCATAATCAGGTAAGATACCAGATTTTTTCCAGCAGTTAACTATAGTTTTGACTGGTAACTTTTTTCCAAGCTTTTGCTGTAAATTTAATTGCATGTTTTAATTGAAATTTTTTCATATTCTTGACCATTTCTCACTTCTTCATAATCACCAACTTTTTTTTGCAAGAAAAATTTTTTGTAGTTCACCTTGAAGCTGTTGATTATCCCGGCATTACATTGTTGTAAAAATGTTGTTATGTTTGGTGGTAAGAAGTAAACTCTTACATTAGTTAAATTTGTTGAATTCAGAAATAGAGTGAGTGGGAGTATTGTGACAGACAATAAGCGCGTTCAAATTATTAATAAATAATTGAGTGTGACACACTCAATTTCTTAATTTGGTAATGATTACCTCAGATCATGATCGTCAACCGTTATAGACAACATATGATAATGTCCAGACTGGCCGTTATACACTATAGGAAATTTAATTAAGAAAACCGTTATAGAGTAAGGTTTTTATATAGTAAAAAATTGGTTTCTGATTTACAGTGCGTTATAGAATGGAGGCCGTTATAGAGAGAGTGAACTGTAATAATAAAATTAGTGCAACATTTTGAATGACCATTATGCTGCACAAACCTCAAGACCAATAAATCATTTCGACCACCAAATTATTTTCCATTTAATTATTAAGAATAGATTACAATGGTAAATTTTAAGATGATCCGGCTCAACTAATTAAAGCACAAAATCAAATAAAGCAACCAGCCATTCATTCATAAACTTTATCAGATAATTTCAAACAAGCAAACTTAGAGCAATCAAGCAATCGCTGCTTTTTAAAAGATTATCGATCCTTTCGTTGGCTCTTTCGGCTTTCTTTTTCGCTTGCTTGGTTTCTTCTTTGTTCCGTTCAATTTGCTCTTCTGAATTCTTAATTTTTGGCTATGTTTCTTTAAGTTACTCACATTCACAATCAATAACAGTTTACTCAAACAGTGGAGTGTTTGATATATTACCAATTTTTATGCAATTTAAAGGCTTTATCTTTAGTATATTCTGGCATCAAAACCGAATATTTGAAAGATACTTTATTGCCAAATCTTGAATCTATGACATTATATATCCATAATCCATTATTTATATCAGACCTATTTGATTTTATTAACAATAATGAAAAAAATCTTAAATATCTAAATCTTGATGATGTTCGGAATAATGGATTTTTGGAAATATACTTCAATTAATTGCACAATTTTGTAAAAATTTAGTACATTTATCAATAGTTTATGAGGATGGTGCAGTGATGAACTGTGCTGATAATCCTGGAGCCAAAAATTTATACGTTATCTCAGTTAAAGGTATTCATGCTAGTTTGAATAGATTACTTGCAGCTGGAGTTGGTGATATGGTTATTGGTAACTGTTAAAAAAGGAAACCTGATTTAAGAAAAAAAGGTAAAATTAATTAATTATATATATGGGGGCTTTTCAATAGGACGGACCATGTTGTAAAAATGATGTTTTGAGGAAATCAAAAAAAGACCCGCATTTTAAGAGGTTTACTCTCGTTTTTGAAATTTTAAAGAAAAGTATCTCGATATTTTACTATGCAAATTGGGAATGGTTTCTAAGCCAAAAACGTTCTACGCGAGGAATTGCATATAGCAATGGTATTAACTCAAAATTGCTTTTTCACAACGTCCGTTCTATTGAAAAGCCCCCATATATGAAATTATATCCTCATTTAATTATATATAATAATAATAATGTTATTTTTATAATGTTATTAGGCAACGAAAACCTTGGAGAAAAAGAGATGGTGTTTTTCTATATTTTGAAGGTAAACAAATAAATTCATTTTTTTTAATATATTGCTAAAGCAATATAATTTACGAAATAAATTTTTTTTAAAGATAATGCTGGTGTTATTGTAAATGAAAGGTTCAGCTATTACAGGTTCAGTGAAGGAATGTGCAGATCTTTGGCCACGTATAGCTTCTTCATCTGGAACTGTGGTACGTTTTTAAGGATAATGGTTGTTGGCTGTTTTTTAATTATAAAAAACTGATTATTAATCATAAAATTTTTTTCTCAATAATATAAAGGTATAAAATGCTATATTACTAAATTAAGTAAATTTATTTAAAAATTTTATTATGCAAAAGTTGATGTTTTTATAAATTAATAAAAGCCGTATAAATTGGGAATTTATTGGTTTTTGTCACATTAAGTTAAGGATTTTCAGATTTTATCATGAATTTTATTCCAAAAAAAAATTTAACAAAAAATCATTGTTAGCTTTTAATCTTTTGTAGCCATCTTTGACAATTTGTGTATAAATAATATAAATATTTATATGTATATTCTTTGCATTTAATTAAAAAAAAAACTTGTATGATGTATGTATTATTATTAATATATAATATAATATATAATATAAAAAAATAATTAAAAAAAAATATAAGGGAGGGCAAAACAAAAAAGGACTCCTTTATATGAATGAAAGAAAATTTAAAAAATAAAATAACATTAATAAAACCAACACACCACACCCTATGAAGCCTTAGAATAGAATCCCGAAATTTTTTTGTGAAATTATATTATTATTATTATTATTAATTATTATTGTGATATTTTTAATAAGATAAAAAGAACTTGCAATAAAAATAATGAAAAAAAGAAAGATATTAATTTTACACACAGACTCACTCACACTTGATGTAAATAATAATTGGGGGCAATATGATATATAAAAATGTTAAAAAATGATGTATGTATAAAAAAATTATTTTTTATTAATATTAATTAATTTATTTATAAAATTGCTACTTAGATTCTTCTGCTTCAACTTCTGGTTTGGCGTCGTCTTGTTTTTCTTCTAATTGTCGTATAAGTGATCGTTAATAACAAATTGTATAAAATCATTATTTTTTTTTAAAGGACGAAAGATATTTACCCTCTTGTAAGTCAGAAGTCCAAAGAGTTAAATTATCTCTTAACAATTGCATAATTAATGTGCTATCTTTATAAGACTCTTCACTTAAAGTATCAAGTTCAGCAATAGCATCATCAAATGCTTGTTTAGCAAGATGACATGCACGATCAGGTGAATTGAGGATCTCATAGTAGAAAACGGAAAAGTTTAGAGCAAGTCCGAGGCGAATTGGATGAGTTGAAGGCAAGTCTGTTTGAGCAATATCAGTGGCATGTTTATACGCTTCATGTGCTTGTGTTGCAGCTTCTTTTCTTCGTTCACCAGAGGCAAATTCAGCAAGATATCGGTGATAATCACCTTTCCTGTAAAGATATTGGTAGAGCGTGTATATAAAGAATTAATTAATTAAAGATTAATTATTTTATAAATATTTTTCACCATAATTTCTTACATTTTATAATAAAATACTCTAGATTCCCCAGCCTCTGCAGCTGGAATTAAATGTTCATCCAATACAGCAAGAATATCCGAACACACTTCGGAGAGTTCAGCTTCTACTTTTTGACGATATGCTTTAATCTTTTGAACTTGAGTATCATTCCCCTTGTTTTCTTCTTTTTGTTCAATAGATGAAATAATTCTCCAAGATGCACGACGGGCACCAATTACATTTTTATAAGCAACCGAAAGGAGATTACGTTCTTCAACAGTAAGTTCTACACCAAGCTAAAAATAAAAATAATTATCAATGAAGTGAATAATTAATTATAGTAAAAAAATTACTATTTGATCAATGTATTAAAAATAAAATGATAAATTACCTTGGCAACGTCCTATCATTGACACAAACAATAATTAGACGATGAAGATGAATGACAATTAAGACTTTTTTCTAATAATAATAATAATAATAATTTACGTACTTTCATGTAGGAAACCATTTCTAATTGATAATTCAAGAAATTCAATTATCATGAAAAGAAATCATATTTAATTGATGTGAAATTTCAATTTTATTTAATTAATTAAAGAAACAAAATGAGAGTAAAGAAAAAAGAGACGATTACCATCATATCTTTCAGCTTGCTCAGCGAGCTTAGCCATGTAAACCTTTAGTAATTCATTAATTAATAGTCAATATATATATATAGACAGAAATCAATATAATTTGTTTTGATAACTAATATACAATTATATTAAAGATGATACACGGTTTCAAAATACCTGGTTTTCGCGTGCCTAAAAAAACCAAAAATTTAAAGAAGACATTAATTCATTAATTTATTACAAATACCATGTTGAGTTAATTTTTTGCTTTTTAAAGCTAAAAAGAAGAAAAAACTTTTTATGCTTGTTTGATAAAATACTAGTTATCATCCTTTACTCATGTCCATCATATACCGCCAATCATATTTATTGAACTTCATAGTTAAACACTAAAAAATAAGAAAACTTACAGTAATAGCCATTGTTATTGTACTTTGTGTGTGGTGGAAGGGGTCAAAGGAGTCTCTTTTAGTTTTGAAAGGAATAGTTTTTTTTGGGGGGTAAAGACAAACTGATGCAAGTGACGGTTAATAACTGGAAACTCTTTGAGCAGGCCGGAGTAAATGATAAATACACAAACAGTTTTTGACTAGATAGTTTACAAATAAATAAATAAAAAAAATTTTTTTAAAAATTTATATGAAATTTTTTTTATACTTTTTGGTTCAGTGTGCTACCATGCGAAAAATAACGCAGAAAGCGGTGGCATATTTTTTGAATTCTCCGCTTTTAAAAATTTTGGGGCCCAAACACAAACTTTTTTTTATTTAATTTATATAATATGTATTATCATAAACAAACACCCACCCTTTTTCTAATTATTTCCATGCAAGTTGGTGATTATTTTAATTATTTTATTTATTTTACTGATCTTATTCATCTTTTTTTTATTAATAAAAAAACAATTTTAAAGGAATTTTTAATATTGTTTTGTGGAGTAAAGAAATGTGTCACTTGTTCCCTCTCTTTTTCCCAATTAAAAAAATAAGAAGACTTGTTTAACAAATGCATGTGCCTTTATGAACCAATCATATCTTATTTACCTTAATCGGATTGGTTTTGAAAACTTGTTAGTATAACAATAATATCGTCATCGTCATTATCAATCAAATCATCGTCCTTATCAAAACTAACGTAATCTTTGTACAATGCAAATGTCATGTGAAATTCCGTTTTCTCCCATAGTATTCCAAGCTGAATAATTAATTCTCTCTTTGATTCATTATTTCATCAAATATAAATTATTAATAATATAATATTTTATGGTATGAAATAATTAATGTCTTTTGTCTTCTGTGCATCACTTTGAGCATCCTATATTACCGCCGCATAAAATATGGGTCAAGTCTATAGATGATGACTTGTAATAATTTGTAAATTTGATGTTACGTGGAAAAAATTTTGATGTCCCTTGTGTCAGCTAATTTAGAAATTATTACATTTTAAAAATTATATATGGACTGACGATCGACTGCCATTATTATCTTCCATTCTTATATTGTTACCGTTAAATTGAATCATATGAAGGTAATTCATCCACCATAAAGAATCTCTTATATGTTCATTATTATAATTATTACTGTCATTGTTTAATGAAAGTAGAATTTATCAACATTCGCATTCATGATTCAATTGAGGATATTGACTCTTCTAATTATCGTTTACCGCTAACTATTCAAAAATTATTTATTAAGATCAGTATATATATATAATAAAAAATAAACTTGCACGTAATTTAATTAATTCGGAAAGTGTTAAAATCTGAAATAGTGGAAGGTAAATCTACAGAAAATAATTCAAAATTCTTTATCTATTTTCAATGGTAAAGGGTAAGGTATAAGTAAACTTACTGGATGTAATGATTCCACCCTTCTTTAATTCTTCATATAGCCTTGTTATCTGATCGTGCATCAGCACACAAACTTTTAGCTTATCATCATGGTACTTTACCGGTATTAACAGTAAATTTACTATGTTCTATCACCAGAACTTCTATATTATGAGTTACAGTAATACCAGAGGATAATGCAAGCATTTTACAAGTTTTATTAGCCCCCTAAAAGATAATTGCAATAAATACCAACCATTTTATCAAATATATTAATAAAAGCTCTATAATTGTTGAACAAAGGTCCACACAAAATAGGTCCAATGTGTGATTCTGAAAAATCATGTCGAAAATACAACTCGTTGATGAAAAAGTATTTTTATTGATAAATTAATATAAACAATAATTTTAATGAATAAAATATGTATTAGATAACAGTCGCAGGACATTGCAGATCTACAGGAGGTCAAGTGTCAACTCGTATATGGGACATACTGCAACAAAAACCAAACAAAGTGAACATTGGTATTACCAAGGATTTCAGGGATCAAAATTTAGTTATTATTATTATCATCACAATTTAGTTTTATAATGTCACATTTGTTATGAAACTCATTTACATCAGATCTACTATGGAGCCCAAGAATTACAAGTATTTTGAAGAAAAGGCGAAAAAATTGACCAAAATGGATAATTTTACTAGCATTCACTTATAGTCAAAGCCACACTTGATTCCATGTCAGATATATAATTTGTTTTTCCACCAGGGCTGGCCGTGTAACCTAAGTGGGTATTTGACAGTGAGTAAAATTCAATGGTGACACAATCTACATGCGCACATTCCATAATCGGAAAAAATTTTTATTTTATAAAATATACAGCAGTTTTTTCGTAATAAAAAAAATAAATAAAAAATGACATTTTGTAGCTTAGGTTCTTACAATTATGCTTAAAGTTTTTTGTAATATCTAGAACTTTTTTAATTTAAAAAATTAATAATAACAAAAATTTGCTGATTACAATTTGAATCATGTTTTTAATTTTTTAATTGTTAATTTTTCCATATGTTTTGAATCATGGAATTTTTACATATTTAATATACAAAGTCATAGTTTTCATTTGGTATAATTTAATAAATTTTTATCATGTGAAATTTTGATAATTTAGATAATACTGTAACTTTTACAAATTTAATCAAATTTTGCATTTTTAGTTCTAGATATTACAAAAAACATTAAATCATATGCACAATTGTAAGAACCTAAGCTATTGAATAATGTAAATTTCATATAAAGTTAATATGTAACATTTTAATATTTTTCAAAAACTGCATACTTTCTTCCAGGTACTGTAATAATTTTCTTTAACATTCATGGTTGCTCCTTCTGATTTTTTTGCCTTCCCAATGCTTATATGCTTTTTCAAAATCAAAATCTTCTATTTCTGGTCCATTTAATAATATCATTAAATGATTACTCAAAGTATCAATACTCATTTTATTTCTCATATTATTTTTTATTAAATTTTGCTGGGAGAATATTCTTTCTACTTGAGCATTAGAAAGGGGTATAATCAGCGCTATTTTAAGAATGAGTGATATAGTTGGATAATTAAAAGAAAAATCTTCATCTGTATCCAATATATGCTTCCATAATTGAATAAAATCCATTTCTTCATTATTATTTTTATAAGTCCAGAGATAATATTTTACTAAATCCCACTCTTGCTTAAGTTTTTCTTTATCAATAATTTTACTAAATTCAATTCTATTTATATATTTAGTTTCTCCATAAAAATCACCTAAAAATTCTATTTCCTGATTTCCATATAAAGCTAATTCTCTATCATCACTTGGAAGCTCTTTTGGATCAAGAATGCTGAAAGAGCCATATAATTCAGATTCTGGAAATCTATTTCTAATGGCATTAATAATTGCAATTGAATATTCTGGAACAAATTGTGGAATAAAATTATTATGTTCATCTAAATATTTTTTAAATATTGCGCCATAATTTGGTGGAATTTCTTCAGATCCTATAAATTCTGTTTGGATTGCTTTAAGTGTAGTATCAAGTTGTGATTTAAAATGTGATAATGATAAATGTTCCAATTGGAATATATTTATTAATTTTTTTAGAATATTTGTTAAATCAGCAAGATACTTTGTTGCTGAAATAAAAGTTTGATCCATTTGCTCATATAAAACTTCAGCATGTTTATCTCCTTCTTGGATATTCTCATTTAGAGCAGATAATACAGAGTCCATGATTTGATGCAAATTACCCACAGAATTTGAAAATGATAACCACCTAGTAGCACATATATTTAATATTACAAGTGATGGTTCTTCATTAATTTCCTAGTAATGATAAAAATTATTAATAAAAAAAATCAAATTAAAATAATTATAATGATAATTAATTACCTGCATTAACTTTAAAATTTGTTGTCGTTTATGAGATTTTGAAAAATAACCATACAAATTTTTCAAAATTTTCTCATACTTTTCAAAATATATGACATCTTCTGAAGCATCTTTCCCAGCTAGATGAAGTCTATGTGATATACAATGATTTGAAGACATGAATGGATTGATTCCTTTGAATCTTGCTGCAACACCACTTATGTGACCTAAAGGTTAAAACATCTATTAGCTAAAATAAAACATTAGTCCATCGACATTAATTAAGTATTAATTTCATACCAGTCATATTTGAAGCTCCATCACTTCCAAAATGAATTATTTGATGATAGGATATCTCATTTGAAATACAAAATGATATGATTTGGTTATAAATATTTTCTCCAACAGTTGAGTCTAGATTAATCAAGCCCAAATACCTCATAATTGGCATATTATTAGCAATACATTTTCCCACAATTGCTAAATATTTATCATCACCAACACTATTAGCTTCATCAATCATTACACTCCAATAAGGTGAAGAATTCAACTCATCAAAAAGTGAATTTTTTATTACAGAGGCTATACTATCTAAAAAATCAAATCCAGCTATAGAATTTTTATAACTTCCATATTTTGATTTAGATTTTGATGGTTTTTCTAATGAAGCAGGTTTTAAAGTAGAAATTTTATTGCTAATGTTGTTTTCAGTTTGTAAAGACATTAAATTACACAAATCAGGGTAAATTTTTTTTAATGAAATATTATGTTTTGAACAAAAATAAATATTTCTCATTAATGAAATAATTGACAATTTTTCTCCATTTGATTGTTCTGTATCTGAAACAAGTAATATTGATTCTGATTTTTTATGCTCATTGGTGTTTGAATGTGCTTTGATTTTATCTAACCTAAAAAATTTTGTACCTTTTGAAAAATTTGACATTCCATTTCTATTTCTACAAAGTTTACAAAAAATTAATGTTTCTTGATTAATTTCTTCAGATTCCAACCATGTATATCTATTGAACCAATCTTTATTGATATTTTTTCTATAATGTGAACTTTCTTTTGTTTGTTGTAGTTCTCCAATTTCACCACTATTATTTAATTCATCATCTGATGATTCAATAAGTTCTATTGTTTGAATTGAAATATTAAATTCTTTTTCAGGCATTTTATTTTTTTTAGAATTGGAATTTTCTTTTTCAGACCAAGATCTTTTTGGGTTATATTGATTTGACATTTTTAAATGAATTAATTATTAAAAAATTTTTTATTTTTTTTTTAATTTTTTTGAAATTGATAAAAATTGAGGCAAAAATTACAATGATTTATAATTATTCAAATTATGCAAAGCAAAATTAAGAATGAATCAAGACAATATTAAAATTACAAAATGAAGATAGTATATATAGTTAAAGAAACATGGTTAGTTAAGTTTCAAAATATCCAATTCCAAACAATATTAAGTTATATTTTCTTGGATAATATTAAGAGTTATTTGACAAAATGTAAATAGTAATAAAATAATGTTAAGGGGAGAAATTGTTTCAAAGCTAAGGTAGGGATTTTGTTTCAGCCGTGATTTGATATTTTTAATTTTTAATTACACAGATTTTTGGATTTTTTTCTGCACAAATTTTTAGTCACATAAATGCCGTGTAACGTGATACCCGCCCATTCCGCCCGCTCAATTTTTCTCACTGGGTATTTGGCTAAACTGACTAAAACTATTTAGTCAAGAAAATTATTACCAAATTAGGACTTTTAACTTCTATACTTCAATTTTTATAATATTATTCATTTTTTAATAATAATCTTTAAGAAAAATTTCCTTGCAAATTTGATATATTTTATCAATAAAATAACCATAAATGATTGAGTGAGAAGGAAAAAAAAGCATTAACATGATAAAAATAAAGTTAAAAAGCAATATTGATGGGGTTTTTTAATAAATTACATATAATTGGGATTTAATAATTTTGGTGATGAAAAAATTTTTTGTTTGTCAGCTCAGTTGAAGTCTTACCTAACAGTTCATGATAAATTTTTGTGTTTTTTTGTGAATGAGACTTATGAACTAGAAAGATTTTAATTAGTAAAGAAAAAAATATAGTGAAAAACAAAAAATTCAGGAAACTAACTTTTCATGAAAGAAATTTATACTGTGTATAGCCTCTATACATTTTGGAAATGCTTCAACAGTTCATAGAATAATTATTCCTGTTAATCCAAGTATACATATAACTTCTTCAAACATATATGATACTTGCACCCAATTTTAATGTAAGTTCTAAAAGGAGAAAATATTATGACATTAACAATGTTTATAAACATTCATATTTGGGGCATGCTGCAACAAAACCAGACAAAGTGAACATTGATATTACCAAGGGTTTCAGGGATCAAAATTTAGTCATTCCATCACAATTGTAATGTGATCAGTTTTATAATGTCACATTTGTTAAGTGATATATAGGCTTATCTTAGACAAAAATAGTTAATATGAAATTAATTTACATCAGATCTACTATGGAACCCAAGAATTATAGCACCATTAGAAGTATTCTGAAGAAAGAACAAGGTGAAAAAATTGCTCCTTACATTTTCAAAATAAATGATACTCAGACACTGGAAACTTATCTAAAAAAAGAAAGGATTATTTATGAAATTTACCAAGAAGAAAGAAAAATCATAACCAGTAAAAGAACTTTGTCACAAAATCATGAAGAATTTAGAAAGAAAAGAAAATTGGAAGGGAAATAATTTGCTACCTAAATGTTCAGGTAACCACTACAGATTGAGAAGCTTTAATGTGAAATGTTTATTACCATTGCTATTATTGTAATGGCGTAATAAATGTGATTTTTTAACATAAAAGCTGTACCTATGACTTTTTTGGAGTACTGCAATACACAATGGTGTAAATTTTTAAAATTCGCAAATTTGCTTTATTTAATCATTAAAAAATTATTACATTGATTCTTTTTCTTTTCTTTTCTTTTTTTTTTTTTTATACTAATTATTTATTCTATTTTTTTATTCATATTATATATCACAAGTAATCTAACATAAAATATGTTTCGTTTCGATATAAAAAGATCAGTTCTTTAGACTATACTTATATATATATATATATATATTTGACATTATATTTTTTGTGAATGGTAGTGATTATATATATCACAAATAATATTTGTTTAAAAGTCTAAGTAGAGTGTGATCATACAGAGATCTAACTAAAATTTTCAATCCGTTATATTCCTATTATTTGGTGATGCAAAAACGATAGAGTCATTGTCATGCCGTGTACCACGACGTTTAAAATTTTTTCGAGATTTACGCATGGATTCCACGTGTTGTTGTAGTTTCATAACACGATGCTAAACAATAAATGTGTATTAAATTAAATTAAATAATAATAATATCAAGCCAGAAGAATAAGTTTTGTTACTTTAAATGTGTTCATTATATAGATAATTTCATTCAAATTTCCTAATTGTAATGGCGTATCTGGCATTGTAAACCCGTTGAACTGATCGACAAAACAAATGCCATCTATCCAATGCATGGAATACATAAAAAATTCCTTTTCTATGCAATTGAAGTATACCTTATGATTAATAATCATTTATAAATAAAGATTAATAAATTAGACTATTACATACTATACACTAATAAACCAAATGTTTCCAAATCTTCGAGGCCTGAACTATTTTGAGGAAATAATTTCCTGAGGTTAAATAATGCCAATTGCATAGCTATAGATCAAAATAATTTTGTTGATAATAAAATAAAATTTAAATCAAAATAATTTTGTTAATGATTTTCAAAATAAAATTGAAATTTTATATTTTTACCTTTTAATAATTTTTCACGATCCTCATTTAATTTTTTTTCATCTTGTTTAAATGCATTTCCAATTACTTCACCAAATGCGATTTGAACATCTCTGTTTCCAACTTTCATAATTAAAACAGCATCGTGATACCAGCTCCCAGAATTTGTTCTACCTTTTTTTGTATTTCGGTTTAAATCTAATTGCTTTTTTCTGTCAATATTTTCTATTTCGCCTCTGGTTTGATATAAGATACATTAGTATATATAAAGAATAACCAAATGACAATAAAGTGGCTTACGTTTTCATTCGGATTAAACAATTTATATCAAAGAATAGATCCTCCCAGATGTGATTTATAATTCAGCTCCTATATGAGTACTCAGATGCCGTACCATCATTGAGAGGGTTAATAGGCGTCTGAAAACATGTTAAGCTATCAATTATAGATATATATGTCAGTATCGTTATTTGCGTATGCAAATTGTGATTAAAATTTGCTTACAAGGCGGTATATAATTGTTGCATCCATCTAAGAGGCCAGTCCCTCGCAAACAAATACAAATGTTGATCCGAAAACGGGCTTTGACTAACGGTAGTTTCAACCTTATTCAAATCAATGTAATATCCTACGGTAGCATCTATAATTGCTTTATTATATTTCTCTAGAAGTAATTGCAGATTTTCCACAAAAGAGGGAAAAGAATTCCCCATTTTTTTCTCTACCTGTGAAACAGTATTTATGTCAATATAGGAAATGAAAATCAATCATGATATAAATAAAAAACATACTTTTTCCCAATTTAATTCCATCATTGACCATTCTTGATCAGTATACAAAGATCTAATCGGATCAATGACATTACATTCTGGTAAAAATACAATTCTGTATCTTGCGATACTGCTATTACTACTGATAAGTCTCTCAATAACTGGATTGTTTGAATTCTGTATATGAAAAAAAGTTTTATTAAATGATGAGCAGTAATAAAGTATAAAAAAGACAAAGATATCAAACCTCGAAAGATGACAATTCTTGAAAATATAAATTTTCTATTTCTTGATTAATATCAAAATCATCTCTATCCTTTTCCTGTACAAGTTGAACAATGGAAGAGGTCACTTCTGTTGTTAAATCTTTTCGAATTTCGTTTCCATTACTTTCGATCTGTATCATGTTCAAAAGTAAAAAATATGATATTTTTGTGCTATATATAAGTTATATTTCATACTAACGGAGACAACATCCTCATTCGATAAACATCTTTTCAGTGATTCAGATGTAATTTCTCCGAAGGACAAGAAGGTAGTTTGATCTCTGTAATCATTTTTTCTTTGATTTGGATTCGTGTTTTCTTTATCTTTTCTTCTTTTTTTATTAACGACAGACATTTTTATTTTTTAAAAAAAAACAAACACGTAAAACAAACTAGAGTAACGACAGGTGGCGGGCGATAACCACCACTACCATCCTTAAAAACACTTACCCAGCTATTCCAGATGTAATTTTTTTGGTATTTTGATTTTTCTTTCGTTTTTGTAGTGGCATAATTTTAATATTAAAGAAGTTTGTTATTTGATCGACACGTACACACTAATTATTTATCCTATTGGTTTTTTTTTTTGGTAGGACAGACGCGAATTGATTGATTTTTTTTTTCTTTCTTGGAAAAACAATTTATTTTTTGACAGAGTCCAAGGTGACAAAATTTGAATCTCCTAAAGAAGAAGTGTTAATAACTAACCAGAGGTACTTTTTTTTTATTTGAATTGATATATATATTTGTTGTCTTTATTGGTTATAATAAATATTTTAATTGGAATCAAAACGCGGAGCAGATCTTGCTGGGTAATTACAAGATTTTCATTGATAATATTTTACTTTTCGTAATCAATAATATTAATAATATTATTATATTATTATAATCACAAGAAGATATCAAGGCAGCATGACTGACTGTTACAGAAGAAACAATTCAAATATGAAACAATTCAATATGCAATGTTTGATTATCAGAAATTGGCAGGTGTTAAGCACACATGCTGCCTTGAACACTTTACAGTCATTCACTCGTTCCTCGTGTACATAAGGCTAATCTGACTTGCGACCCCTCGATGATATGATGATGCAACCAAATTCCAGGGGAGGGACGCAATGCCCTGAGATTTACTGAGATTGCATCAATCGTCAAGGATGCTTTCACTAATCTTCCCAGGCCAGAGATGGCTGCTGCCATGTTGGATGAAAAGTTGCCTGCAACGATCCTACCTCTAGGGCAAGGATGGCACTGTGACCAAGTTGCAACTCTGCAGATGAATATTAGTGCCATGTAAATATCCAGATCCATCAAAGCAATGAGAATCTGCAGCTTGTTTCAAGCACAGGAGGTTGCAATTCAGAGCAGGGTTGGTGGCCCTGAAATTGCATTTGGACTCTGATGTTAAGAGGGAAGTTGTAAAATAGTGTTT
>CAUDNR010000364.1:23066-33367 GCA_958430865.1 Entrophospora sp. SA101
ATTTATGATTTATATAAAAAAGTATTAACATTTTTAAATTAACAATTAAAAAAATTAACTGACTCAATCCAAATTTCAATCTAAAATTCAAATTTATTAATCAATATTGCAAAATTGAAATTAATAATTGTGTAATATATATTGTGTGATATTTTGAAATATTGATAATTATTATATTTAAATAATATAATAAAGTTGTATTCACTTACCTTCTAATCCAGGTTATTTTGAAATAAAATATAAATGATTTTAATAAATAATTTTTTTCTTAATGAAAGTTGATTAAATTCTAAAGATTTTAAAGTAAAGGATATCTTTAAAATTTAAAATATATGTATTTTACAAAAAAAAGAAAAGGTGATTGGGTTATTTTTTTTTTCCTCCTAGTTTGTCGTGATACATATATCCAACAAAATTAAAAAAATTTAAAAAATTTAATTATTTTTCCAAATATATATTAATATATGTATAAATAAATGATCCGAATAAGCCATTTATTTAGGATTATTATGGCAAACAGTTACTGTTTAAGTTTCATCATATTTGTAATATTGATAAGCTTAAATTGGCTAAATTATTTTTAGTGAGCATATAAATCATTTTAAGAATAACATATTTTACTAAAAAAAATTTAATAACATTTTTTATTTAATTAAAAATTTTGATAATAAAAAAAAATATTCGATCGATCATTTCCGATTTATGTCTATAGTATCTCACATTTAGCACACAAATTTAAATTATTATTGTTGTTGTTTTTGAGTCGTATATTATGAATGGATAATAATAATAATAATTACACAAGTACATGCACGGAAAATCCATATAATTTTAAGCGTTAATATTAAGGTTTTAGGTTTTCTTGGTGCAATTAAAGAAAATTATAATGCGCGATTTTATATAAACAAAATTATAATTTTTGACATGGACTTTAGAGTTGAGAGGGTTATTAAAAATAATATTGATTTGATTCGTTGAAATTTCATAATTTTACGCATATAAACATAAATGCATGGATTCAGGTTTTTTTAGTTTTTTTGCTGACACACTTATTATTCAAAAATAGTAAATAAATATAAGGAAGTCAAGGTTTTATAGGGTTTTTAAACAATTTTTACCATTGCTCTCTCAAATAGTTTTGTTTTCTCTCGCAAAGTTTTATCCAATTGGAAGGAAATATTGATTGGGTTGCGAGTAAGTAAGTTTCCCAAGTGCATTGACATTATATTTGCAACAAAACCAGAAAAAGTGAAGTGAACCTTGTGTGTTCCTAAATGGATCATCATATTGAAATGATACCAACCTAGCAATATTCATCTAAATATTTTTGTTTTGATGCCCATAACTTTACGCAAATTATACTTTTTCCTTCTTTTTAGCTGATTTTGGAATATTCTGTGCGAACATTACCTTCCAATCATGGCGAATCATGGCGGATAATAATAATGGTAGGAAAATAATAAATTGCAAATAAAATCAGTGTCTTATGACATCAACCAGTTGTCACACACTGTCCATAATAATAATAATAAAACTTATTAGAAAGCACAAGTATTTAATGTTTTTTTAGCATTATAACTTCACAAAAAGTTTGTATAAAGCAATTTTATTTCTATTATTAAAAAATTTAATCCAATTAATTTGAATATTCATGAAGGTTTATTTGAGACAAAGAATTTTTTATATAACTATTTGTTTATACTATATACTATTTTAAGAAAGGCTTTACAGATGGATGTAAAATATAGAATTTTTATCAATCGGGAGATTGACATCTTACATTTATTTAATAATGCTTCATTTATATTAATTATTCGAATGTAATGTTTTATTAAATTATATAATATATAGTGATGGATATATGAAAACTATTACGGTTTACATAACTGACCCATTTCTCTATAATCCATCAAATAGAATTTTAAACATAAATGCGTCAAATAAAAGCGGTTCGTCGTGATCGACGTTACACATTCCATAAAAGTTTCAAAATTTATAAATTACAAATTACAAGAAAAAATTTTTTTCTTTTTTCCTTTATAAATTAAATGATTATTGATTGATCGATAGTATGTATTCAAATATCACTCAAAGGATATCGCACACATTGAGAAATAAAAATGTTGTTATGGTAAGTTAGAAAAAAAAATTTTTTTACATAAAGTAATTTCTTGAATGTTTCAATTATTTATTAAAAAAAATTTTTTTTTAAAAAAATTGATTATCAAAAATTTGATATTTTGGTAGCAACAACTTTCTTCTCGTTCTTTGTTCACGCATAATAAAAAATTAAACATCATATTTATAAATCAAATTCCAATAATTCCAATACCATCATCATCATCATCATCGTCGGCATCATCGTCAGCATCATCATCAGCATCATTATTTAATCAACATAGATTCATTAACACAAAAGCGGCTACCAACACAAACGCCAATTCATCAACATCAGCCATTGAATATAAACTTTCGCATCCTCGAAAACGTATACCGCCACTACCGAAAATAGATACATCATTAGCCGAAGAAGCTGTTACTAATATTCTTTACAATACACCAAATCCACCATCACCTTCAAAACGACACGTCTTGAATTGCTTGGTACAAGACGAACCTGGTGTTTTAAGTAGAGTCAGTGGTATTTTGGCTGGGAGAGGTTTTAATATTGATTCGTTGGTTGTGGCTAATACTGAAGTACCTGATCTAAGTAGAATGACAATTGTTTTGAGTGGTCAAGATGTTGTCGTGGAACAAGCTAGAAGACAACTACAAGATTTGGTAATTTTAAATTTTGTTACAAAAATCCTTTTCCAAATTTGTGTTGATCTTTCTTTTTTTTTTTTAAAAAAAAAAAATAGGTGCCGGTATGGGCTGTTCTTGATTATACTGAAACAACTATTGTGGAACGTGAAATGTTATTGGTTAAAGTGTCTATTTTAGGACCTGAACATTTTTATGAACAATTGGCTTCACTTAAGCACATAGAGTATGATGATGAGTTTATGCCTGAAGCTGATTTAGAGATAGAGGTGCAAAAGAATTTCTTGATTATTGTTTAAATTTTTTAAATAAATGAACTAGCATTCTCACATTTTTAAATATGTAGCATCCAGATGTTACATCTGTTTTAAATGCAACTTCCATTGATGAAAAACAACGTTCACCATCATCTGAATTACAACATAAACACGAGCATTTACGTTCGTTAACTGATTTAAGTAAATTATTTGGAGCGAAAATTGTTGATGTGTCAAATGACAGCGTTATAATAGAGTTGACCGCCAAACCTATTAGATTAGACGCATTCATCAAATTAATAAAGCCTTTTGGTATTTTAGAAGCAGCAAGAAGTGGTAAGTTGTTGTTAACATGTAATCTTAATAATAATAACAATAATAATAATAATAATAACATTTTTTTAAAAAAATAAAGGAATGATGGCATTACCACGTACTCCACTTTATGATAATGTCATTGAAACAATTACAGAAGAGGATAATGATACTGGTGTGGATGCAACAATGTTACCACCTGGATAATAGTTTAATAAATACATATACAAATATTATATTTGTAAATTTAATTTTCATATTACAATAAATATCATAACAAATTTAACTTTGAAAATTTAAAATGTCCAATAGATAAAATTTATAATTATAATCATCAATTAGAAATCAATCCACCTGGAAAATGTAAATTTCCAAAACTAATTCAATCAGAGATTGTTAATAATAAATATATTCAATTAATAATAATCCATAGAAATTTTTTTAGTAAAAGAACCTTTTTCACATAGGCTGGTCATTATAAAAAATCTTTTCTAATGCCCATGCTTTCCAACTTCTTGGTTACCATGTGATTGTTTCTTGAATGTTATTATTAAATCTTTTTATATCAATAGGGTTAAATTTACTTGAACCCTTTTATCCTACCTAAGGTTATATAAATATAGATATATGTACATAATATGCATGTTTTTGTTTATGTATCTATATATTAAATTGAATCGATTATTGTTTCCTAATTTACAACCCATTCTTTGTATCATCCTTTAATCATCTGCATAATATCAACAACTATTATTTTTTAAAAAAAAAAAAGTATAATTAAAAAAAATCTTAAATAACTCAGACTTAACTTGATCTGCACGGGATGCTGGGGACGGGTTCAAGCCACACCAGCTCGTCCTCCGTCCTTTTCAAAGTTTGGCCCATTAATACTAGAAAAGGATGGGTAATGATGGTACGGGTAACTAACATGGAACAGGTGTGACGTGGTGAAGGCGTAGAAAACCGTCCCCTGTCCCTTTCTATTATTCATGGGCAAATCTTGAAAAGGACGGGTTACTGTGCCATTACCACCCGTTCCACTGTCCTTTTCTATTATTCATGAAAAGGACGGGCCACTGTGCCATTACCACCCGCCCCACCGTTCCTTTTTATTATTTGCAGGCAAACCATGAAAAGGACAGGTGAAAGGTGTTTGTCATAATATTTTTTATCATACAATTGAGGCTAAAACTTATGTAAAATAAAATAATGAAGAATACAAATCATAATAGATGATAATAAATAAGATAATTAAAATATATAATATAATAATGCAAAATGAAAAGGACGGGGGACAGACAGGTGTGGATTGAACACGTCCTACATACTTTCATTTTGCATTATTTTATTTATTATACAATATTGCAAATATTAATGCCCGTCCTTTTTAAGGACGTGCAGTGATGGCGCAGCATACACGTCCCTTTTCACCCGTCGTTCTCAAGATTTCCCCATGAAGGACGGGGGACGGGTCACTGTACCACGCCCGTCCCTTGTTAATTGCCCGTCCTTTTTTATATATACTATTTTGCAGAGCACCCGTACCATTGCCCGTCCTTTTCTAGTATCTGTTTTTTTGTACCCTATATAATAATAGATTAAATAATTAAATAATTTATAAATAATTAACTTAATAAAAATAACTTATTTTTTTAATCGCCTAGTATGAGAAGGTGGGTTTGTTGTCGAGGTTATATCCGGGGTTGTTTTAGTAGTTGAAGAAGTTTCATTTCCTGGAACGGTTGGAAAACTAGTGATAGGAGATGTAATAGTAGGAAAGATTTCAATAAAAGGAATAGTAATAGAACAAGGAAAATGTTTTTTGGAAAGATAGAAATAGGTACGGTTATTGTCACTGCTGTATCACGTCTATTATCAAATTTTTCATCACGCTGATTATTAGAATTGATCGGAATTGCTTTAGGTGTTGATGTTGGTAGTATTGTCAATGAATGCGAAGACAATGATATTATTTCTTTGCGTTTAATTTTTAATGACCTTTCCTCTTTTTCTTGTTATTATTTTGTTGAAATCATTTTTTTTATATTCAATAACATTTATTACATTTATTATCACTATCTAAAAAATTATCAAAATCGTCAAAATCTTCATGGTTATCAACTAATTTTATTTAGAGAATTGAGAATCACTATATATATACAACATAATAATTATTCATATGCAATTTTTTATATTTATATTAATTATAATTTGAAACTCTACCTGTTGTAAATCAACATTCATTTGTTTTGATTCATCATCTTTTATATCTGGATTAAGTTCTTTGGCCTCTTTTTCAATTCGCATTTTACCTAAAGAAACAAAGAATACAAAAATATTATTATTTATTATTGATGCTTCTTATTTATCATGCCTTCTTGCACTGAGAAAAAATACTTGCTTTCTTCTCTAATGGTTTTATTTTGGGCATGGTTAAAATCGCCTTGAATGTTGCTTTTTGATAACTTTTCATAATATGTTGTTTCCTTTTATAAAAGTTATAACATTAATAAACTAAAAATGCAATGTTTTTTAAATAAAATTTCATTCTTACCTTAAATTGAGCCAATGTCATTCTAAAATGATTTCATAGAAAAAAGAAAAGGATTAAATAACTGTGTGTATGTAAATAAAAATATAAGAAATTATAAAAGCAATAAATATCAAAAATAGATTTATACCTGTTATTAACATTTTTTTCCAACAAATTCTCAATAACATAAACAGTGTGAGAATCCTCAGTAGTAGTTATTAATTTTTTATCAGGCCATTTTTGATCAGTAATATTCCAATAACCATTTTCAATGTAATATAAAATTAATCCAAATGAAAACATATCCATGGAAAATACATCTTCCATCTTCTTCAGCTTGTATTAATTCAGGACTGCAATATTTTATTGTTGTGGTTTTAAGCACATAGGTTTTATCTGCTATACATGCAGAATCAAAATCTATCAATTTCCAATTTTCATCACGAAAATACATTAGATTTTTTGGTGATAAATCCAAATGAACTATTTTATTTACAAGAAATGAGAATTAGCTTCATCACATAAATAAATGAACAATTAAATATTTATATTAATATGTGAGTAATTACCTATATTTTTATGTTGACATTCAGATAATGCAGCTACAATATCCTATAAAATATTTTTAAGATGTATTATTTGTCAGACATAGCATGTATAATGTATAATAACCACGTAATGACATCATAATAATATCTATAATCACATAATCTTATTGTCAAATGACATCAAGGTAATTCATTCATCACAAGGTTTAAAACATTCGATTGATTAATTAATGAATAAATCTTTAAAAAGTCATTTTCATATTTTTTTTTCCCCTGTTCCATAATCAACTTTTTTCTATAAGATTGATGTTTTTTATAATTAATTCATGGGTTTTGGTGAAAATTCATAAGATTGGTATTGTAATTTTTGAAAGTTCGTATTCTTTCTTTTAGTGATTTTGGATGCTTGGTTTTTTTAAAAATCCATTCAATTTTGATGAATGTTTTTTTTGGAAGATCAGGCTAAAAAATCTTACAACTACAACAAGAAGCACAGATCCATCAGCAAAATATCAATGAACCAAGTGGTGTTAATTATAACGATATATTAGGACATGGGAAAAAATAAATACAAAAAACTTTGTGATTTGGAGAATATCAAAAAAAATGCTCGGGTGATAGATAACTTTAAAAAAGATATCTATTAAAAGAAAGATGAAGAGAAATTCAATGAAAATAAGCAATTTTTATTTAATTCAACTCTGAAATAAATAAAACAAGCCATCAATTGTTTTCCCAATTTCTTCAAAATCCGTGCTTTGTGCATGTTTTTGTCAAAATCATTTACTTTAGTGGCAACAAAAAATTTATTGGAAAAAAAAGAATTTAGCCAAATAAATAAACAATAATTACAATAATAAGATTGAACTTAATCAAAGTCCCGACATAACGTAAATGAATGAATGAATGAATGAATGAATAGATAGATAATATGAAATCTTGAAAAAGCCATCTTTATGACTTATTATTGTTTGGTTCTAGTACAATAAAATGCTTCGGTGTCAGATGGAACAATACCAACATTTTCCCATTCAAGTAACTTGTAATGTTCATCTTTCAACTTTTCAATAATTTCACCTTTGTATGTTATCTGTAAAGCTTGTAATTCTTTTTCCCCTTCTCCGCCTGATAATAATTGTTCAATAAATTTAGCTGTTCGTTCAAAGGCTATTGTTGATGATATATTGTCGCCTGTAAAAAACTATTTTGAAAGTATCATCATCATCACTATTATTACTATTATTATTTTGCGCAATTTTTAAATTTAAAACTTTGTGAAATTACCTGGAAGACATGAGGCATTTCTTCATAAACTTCAAGAACAACCTTTGTAGGTGTTTTATAAGGCGAATTTTTAAATTTTTCAGCATTGTAATAGGGCAAATTGTATTTTTCTGGATTAGCAGCTTTATAAGCAAAATAGATATTCTCATCCCTTATTTTTTCTCCATCGCCTGTTTGCTATAACAACAAAAAATTATTTGTTATCGCTGCAAGATTTATCATGTAAATGTTCAATTTTTTCAAAAAAAAATTATATTTACCACTAATATTGGTGGCAAACCACCTAAACTTTCGGCAATTAATGGAGAAACATACGGAATTGCTATTCCTTCATTAGACACATAAAATTGTAAACGACCATCACGTTCAAATGATTTATGCCAAAATTTTGGTTTATTGTCAACATTTAATTGAATTTTTTCTGATAATTCTTTTGCCTTTTGTTCGAATTCTTCCCATGCAGGAGATGTTATTTTATGAATATCTTCAATTAACACAAAATCTGTTTCATCACATTTTGGATCTTTTATTGATGGCATTGTGTGAGCTAAATCAACCCATGGTGACCACACAACAGCTCCAGCTGGAAATGGCAATGATTTTTTTGAGTCACGTATAGCAAGTAATGTTGCAATTGTTAGACCACCCCCTGCACTATCACCCATAATTATAATATTTTTAGGTTCAATTGGTAGAAAATCCGCATCTTTTGGTGGATCAATAAGATATTTGTAGGCAGTTATGGAATCATGTAAAGCGGCAGGAAATTGATTTTGTGGTGCAAGTCTATAATTTGGTACTTTGGTTTTTTGAAGAAAATAAAATTATGTGTTGTTTGTTAGTCAACTAAACCTTTTTTTTTTTTTGTCAAGTCAAATTTCATTTTCATAATTATAATCAATTACCAAATAGTCTTGCGTTTGTAGATTTTGCAATTTTAGAAGTATAACTACGATAAGAACCGGGGCAAGCAAAAACATATCCACCACCATGCAAGTACAAAATAACCTTATCATATTTTTTCTTGTTGCTATTGTTTTCTTCTTTCTTAACGTAAACCCATTCACATTCTAACCCATCTCCAAGATTAACACTTCTCCAATCATCAAGAAGCACGTGATTATAATCTTTCAAAATCTCATCAATGTAAACTTCCGATTTTTTACGAAGTGAATTTGACAATGACAGCTCATCTACATGTACACCATCATCAACAGCCCTATTGACCATAAACATTTTTTGAATATATTCGAAAGGTTTACCAGACATATCTTTTGTAATGTTGAACATCAAATAAAATTTTAAGTCCCATGATGGTTGTGGTGGTCCGTAACGATAATAATTAATGGTGGACAAGAATAACATGGGTACTTTTGGAAGCAAGGATGTGAAATCCGACATCTTTTATTTTATTATTATTATTATTTTTTTATTGAATTTTTTTTTTAAAAAAAAAATTATTTCATAAAATCATGCATTTATTTATTTTTTACTCTGATTTTAAAATATTAATTCAATTCATTTAACACATGACAATTGAAATCAGTTATGTCGATTATAGTTGGACCATTACTAACTACTTATTACAATAGAAACAGAGAGAAAACAAGGCATGTGTTTCTATTTATATATTGATAATTCAATATAAACAGCTACTCCGAAGGCTTTTGCATTCTGTTTTACGATAAGATTACCCCCTTAAAATATTAGTCTAAAAATAATTAGCCAATTTTGCCGTAGTATATACTCGATTTATTTAACAATTATTAATAAAGGCGTGAAAAAAAATTCTAATTTTGGAATAAAACATTTTTTGTCCGATATAAATATTTCGAAAATCTTGACAATTATTTATTAGTCTTGGAAATCTTTTTTATTTTTATCAAAATGCGCTAACCTACAGTTTTTCAAAAAAGGAAATCTTCTACAGTCCGTTTTAATAAATAATACAATATGCAAATTGCAATTTTTGAATTTTGCAAACTGCAGATTGCAAATTGCATATTGCAAAGATTTGTTTTTTTTTGAACTTTTAGTATACTGAATTTTTGGGGAAGAATGAGAGCAAAATTGAAACACAAAACATTGTGGTGAACAAATTTTTTTTTGTGTTGACACAATTCGTCAAAATGATGATCATCAAAAACTTTCTATTTTTGTTTTTTTTTTTAAATAATAAAAATAGTAATAATAAATTTTTATAAATTTTAATCATGTTCATTGATTGTTGTTGGCAATTAAAAAACCATCGATTTGTTCTTTTCTGCTTATTAATGATAATAAAATAATATGGTGATAATTTTTTTCCCTAGGTTGTTGTAATTTCTGCGATTCTGAAAATTATTTTGATCGTGTCACATATTTACGAAAACCGGTTTACGTCGTGTGACTGTACAAAAAGCACGTTAATGTTTAATTATTATTATTATTATTATTATTTTTAGAAAATATCGGAAGAAATGTTTTTTTTAAAAACAGTCAAAGCCTCCTTGGAAATTCAATTAGTGCTATTGTTATGAGAACGATGACTTTACATTTTGCAAATATCAAGAAAGAACTTCCAGTCTTCTTTTTTTAGATAAAATGAAATTTCTTTTAATT
>CAUDNR010000365.1:5472-33362 GCA_958430865.1 Entrophospora sp. SA101
AATAATAATAATAATAATAATAATAATAATAATAATAATAATAATAATAATAATAATAATAATAATAATAATAATTTATCATCACCGATATTGCAACAAGATTTAAAATTTTCATTAATGTCAGGACCTGATACAACGTTAGCAGATTTTTTAGCTGTAGATATGGTACAATTTTCCGAGTGGACAGATGGGTTTAATATGTTATTTGATAAAAATATTGGATGTAAAGATACAGCTGAATTTATACAAGTATTGACTGAAATAGGTGTTAAAGTGAAATTACTAGATTTAAGTGGTGAAAGGGTTGAAATACCTCAAAGCGTTGAAGTTCCTGACGAATTACCAATCATTGATAAAAATGGAAGTGGATTCTATTATGACGATCCATTTGCTTAATATTATTTATTTGGAATGATAGATAACATCACTCACTATTTCTATTTAATTTTTAATATTTAGACAGATAATTTATTTAATTTATTAATAGATTTTATTTATTTATATATACACATATATAATAATAAATTAATATAATACACAATATACAATAAAAATTTCTACCGAGCAATATTGTTAAGAGAATAAAAAAAAAACCTGATAAAAACTTGATTTTGCTTAAAAATCTTAAAAACGCGTATAAAATAGTGATTTGTAAAATAGTATAAATAAATATATAAAACTTTTTTATGATAAATAATGATGAATTATTAGGACTTTTAAAAAAATCTTTTTCTTTCTTGAATTATTTCACAAAAAATAATGTTTTTTTATAATTTTAATTTTATTATATTATTATTATTATTTGTTAGTAAAAATGTAAAATGTGATAGTAATATAACAGATCTGTTAGCGAAACCAGTTAGATTTATAGGAGTAGTACTAACAATTGTGCTATCAGCTTTGACGTTATCTGGTGGATTAATTATTTTAATTAGAATAAGTAAAATAAAAGCCGGGAGCAAAGGAACCTCTTTGGGCTTTGGAATTAAATTACCTTTTTATTTTTCTTCAATCAGTTTGTATTGATCTCGTTCTTTTTATTATTATTATTATTATTAATAAATAAATTAACGAATAAAATGATTAACAATTGACCAATAAAATAATTGATTAGATTGTGTGCTAGCAATTATTCAAATATTAAGCGCGGCAAGTATAAATATAAATATAAATAATATTCTTATCGTCATCATCATCATTATTCACTTTTCCTTCTCTATTATAATATAATATATAGGTCACTAATGGATTTTATGTGGAATTATGTACCATATCATATTTCTTTACAACAGTATTATTAGGATTACATTTATTTATTGGAGTAATTGTTGTAATCATGACGAATATTGACCTTAATAAAAAAGCTTATTCAACTTGGGGTTATAAAGATTATCAATTATGGCTATTGATTTTATTTATTGCACTTCCATCCGTTGCATTTGCTTATGCCGGTTTAAGCTATTATGGTGGAACTGAATGGTAAAAAAATAAATAAATACATTTTTACATATGTACGACAACATGAAATTTCTTCTAAATTATTATTTTTTAATTTTTTTTTAGGTGTATTTATCCTTATCGATATGATTGGATGCCTATTACAAATATCATCATTATAACAATCATAACAATTGTTCTTTTTACAACAATGGTTTATTATATAAAACTTTTAAATAAATTAAAAAAATTGAAAAAACCACAGGCTGACTACATTTCAATAAGTGCTATTGATGAATCTAAGCAAGCGTTCGATAGACGCAATGTTAGAAAAATATTATCTTACATCACAGTCTATCTCTTACAATGGGTATTATCGAAAAATTTTTTTTTATAAAATGGGTTTTTTAATTATTATTATAATTATATTTGCTAAAAATAAATTCTTCTTATTGTACGTAAAAATATATATATAGGCCACAACATCGATCTATTTGATAACCCAATTAATCGTAATTATTCATATATTAATTTCTTGGGGTCTTGTAGTTATATAAATATATTAATTACTTTTCATTATTGTTGTTGTTGTTAGAATTTTAATAATAGTAATGTTTACGATTGGTTGAGATTCATTTTAATAGCAGGCAATATATCTATAAAAAAATTTTTTTTTTTGTAAAATTCCAAAATTTAATTAATATTAATTTTAATTTTAATTTATTTAGCAATTTTTATTGGATCAATCGGTAATATAATTCAATTTCTTAGAATTGAACGTTGGAGATATAGATCTGGATATAAAACTACAATTAATCGACAATCATCTCCTCTTCCTACTACTATTGCTACTTCTTCGTAAAGATGTTATGTATTATATTACTATACATATATATATTAATAACATGTAAAATATGTACTATAAATATATATTTATATTTTTTGTTTGTTTTATAAGCCACAGTATCTGAAAAAAGATTTATTTCTCGATATTGTAAAATTTTTCACTCATAACATAAAAAAATAAAAATTTTACATAGCCGCAAATTATTGTTACATAGCCACCACCGCCCATGTTTTTGTGTATTTAATCATCAAAATCTTTAAATGGGATTTTTTCGATCTAGTCTTAATAGTTAGGGGGGGTTGAGTTGGTTTAATGTGTGTGTAAGAATAAATTAACGTCTAAAACAAAAGGTTAATTGCCGATTTATGCATGAATGAATCGGGGCACGTCCCAAAAAAGTCTTAAATATCACATTACAGTCTTTTAGACGCAACACAAAAAGTATAATACAACTTTTTCTGTAAAGGTTGACAATTAACAATTTTAATTGGTTATCTTATCCAAATCTGCGCTTCTTCTATAGTAAAGTCTTAAATATCACGCGGAGCAGCACTCTAATAAAAAATTTTTTATTTATTTATCATCTATGTATGACACAAAGAAATGGCTTTAAATTGTAGATCATTTTTGGACCGATATTATTGTGATTATTGTGATCTCACAAAAATCGACCGATAATTTTATAAGATCAATGCTACATACAATAATCACAATAATATCGGTCTTTTTTTACTTGTAGCTCCGATTGATAGACGAGTACTTTAAAACATTTTGATGCGTAGATACCACCATCCTTGCTCTTTTAAATTCTGAAACTCATAGAATTACATGCAAATTAAATATGTGCAGATACATACATAATTAATAATAAATGAGAACGAAAATTCATTATTTTCTGAAACTAATACTAAAAGCCTTTGGTTTGTTATTTGTTGAAAAATATATAAATGATTTTTTGTTCTTGACGTGGATTTTATTTCCTTGCGCGTTTTTTTCAATCGTTCGATCAACCAATCAATTAATCACTATTCCCTTCATTCTGCCTATATTCCTTACACAATAAATCAAACCTCGAAAGAATGGTAAAGCAACTGACAGAAGAAGATGTAACACCAAATATTGAACTGTTCGAACAAAACGGATTCTTATTGACATATTCATTATATTGGATGACTATTTCTATACTTCAAATTGATTTACTTTGCACAGTCTATGTAATTTATCGAACATTTAAAAAATGGAATTCGTCAAATAATGGCTTATCAATGGCTTACAGAATACCCTTTTATATAGCTATTATAGGTATTAATACTGATATTTATTTGATATTATTTCGTGTATATATGCATATCATTATTAAATACATTTTATCTCCTTCGCGCTTCTCCCCAAAGAAATTTTTATTTATGTATTTCAAACTACAAATTTGGTAGGAATTAGAAATTAATCTATTTAAGTTACTTTAAAAAATAAATTTTAACGCGATATTTATATTTGATAATATTACATATTAGATTCATCCAGCTATCTTTGTCGAAAACTGGCCTGAACCCTATTGTTCAATTATTTCAGGAGGATTCTTTTTTGTAACTGTAACGAATATTTTTATGGTTGGAGTCATAGCATTAATGAGCTGGCTTGTTGGTAAGAATATTTTATATATAATATTTTATATTTTATATTTTATATTTTATACTTAATGTTTGTCTTTAATGATTAGTATGCGTAGGAATTCAACAACCTAATTATGGAAGATTTGATTATAAATTATTTATTGTGCCAATTGGTTCAGCAATATGTTCAACCATTGTCGCTCGCCCAACTTTTAGAAGCGATGAATTTTGGTGCTATACGAGCGATGAATTTACAACTATACCAAAATTTTTATTAGCTATTGATTTTATCATATTAGTTTTAACATTATTTTGTTATGTGAGTATCATCGTTAGAATAAATTCAGCAGAACTCAATAACACAAATCGTTCATTTTTGATCGCATCAAGAAAAATCGTTGGATATTTAACGATGTACATTATTCAATGGGTAATTATTTAAAAAAACTTTGGAAAATTTATCTGGAAATGTTAAATCTTTAAATCTAATTCTTTTAATTCTATTTAGACACCTTTGATGTCTTATGTAATAGCTGATATTTTAGATGTAAGTTGTGTAAATTTCTCTAATCTGATCTTTTTTCTTTATAATCTAATTATTAATCGTGATTAAAATTGTTTGACTTAATTTAGCAAGAGTATGCTTCAGTATTTTTTATATCTGTAAACTTCATCGCGTTCGGAGGAATATTAAATATGATTCAATATGTTATAAATGAAGGCTGGGTAAATGAAAACAAATCCGGTCTTTCTTCGTTATCATCATCAACTGAATTAACAGCCTCCAATGATAATAATATTATTATTAGAGTTCACGTTCAGAATCAGAATAATGATACTATGGTTGATGATGACCTATCAAGTATTGATAATAAGAATAAGTAGTTTAACAAAAAAAAACTTTTATTATTTGTATGGAAAAAATTTTATACGTAAAATTTTTTCGACGACAATAATAAAAAGACAAATATGAAAATTTTGTATGCTTAGTTAAAAAAAGAAAGGAACGCGTGAATAATCAACGTGTCACACAATTAATTTTTTATGATCAATTGTGATATACCAATCAAAATTTTTTACTTGGCCTTTCAAATACAACTTTAAAGCTGAATAAGGAAATATTGAATGCCTATCTGAAAAAAAATAGAGGTAATATTTGATATCTTTTGACTAGTTCTATCAATTGTCAAAAAAATTAAATTACTGGTTCCAGGTTATTTGCTTTTAAAAATCACATGTTTCTATATGTTATATAAAAATTTCCAAATTAGGTTGTCAATTCTATTTTTTTTTTAAAGATAAGCATTCAATATTTCCTTATTTAGCTTTATGGGTTAAAATTATTGCGAGTAAATCATTATATTGAAAATTTTATAGTAATGAAATGTTAGTAATATCATGCATGGAATTTTCTATTAGCTTCGATTAGCAATTGATTTTCTATAAAGCCAAACATTTAATTAATTGTATAAATTTTAAAATTTTTTGATCAGAGCTCTTTTTATTGATAAAGAACAAAATGAGCAAGATTTTGAAGTATCGTTATTGGGAAAATCCGCGTCACTTTTCTAAGTGATGCTTTTTTCCAATTTTACAATACTCTTCATATATAAATTGTTGAAAGTTTTTTCAAATAACAACTAGAGGAATTACTGTTATAGAGATTATATTATTTTTGTGGAAGATAATTGTTTAGATAATTATTTATATGGAAAATATTACATTCAAGCTCTTTTCATAAGAAAAAATATCAATTAAACCCGCGTGATTTCATTTGACACATCTTGCCATTAATGTCAAATTAATGCTAACCACAAATAATAATAATAATAGTCTTCCCTATTCTATTGGTAAACAATTTATTATTTATAAAGTAGAGAGACTTAATTGAATTTATTATACCAGCAATTGATTAAACTGATGGCCAAACTAATGCCACTAATGTTAAATGCCAATCAACCATATAAATTAATAAAACAAGTAATAAATGATATTTTATAGAAGTTTCCTTGATAGTCGCAAGAAGAGCTGCACACGCACATATATATATCATTTTTATTTCGAATTAGAAACAGTAAATTTTTATTGAAATGATAATTTACAATTTTAATAATAAAAGGTTTATTATTATTATATTATATTTATTAATTTGAATTATCAAGAACGGATAATTATACCAACTATCATTAAAATGATGATGATAATAATAATAATAACAATCCATTTAATAATTCGAATCGATTATTATAACTGCGTAACCACATGATAATCCACATAATAAAATCTGGTATCACCAAAGAGTTGAATAAAATTAACTTTTATTCCGATGCGAATTTTTTTTTTGAGCTGGCTAGCTAGTTAATCAATTAACCAATTATCCAACTATTTAGTTAATTAGCTACTAGCTAGCTAATATACTAACAACTATACTAATTGAATATGTGTGATGCCGATCCATCCATAAAAGAACTTTCAACCTAAAAAAAATTCCACCAAATGTGGACATTTTCCGGTAAGCTTATCCTATTTCCTCTGACTGAATAAGATAATAATAACACTACGGTGCAGATCGTATATAATCAATTAATTAATTGCTTATAATAACAATTGGTCAGCTTCAAAATACTAAGCAAAAAAATTTATACCATTTTAAAAAAGCTAACCGATAATTTTATTGTTAATGACTCAAACTTCAAAACTTATCGGCTAATTTTTTATTTTTTCTTAATTGAAATTGGCAGAGCCTTAATATTCTGAAGATTGTAAGAAAAATTGGGACTAAATAAATTTTGTTACACAAAATTTATTTTCATGGAATATTTTTTTTACAACATGTATTGATTTATCTGTATTATTTATCCTTTTTTTTTTTTTAAATTAATAATAAAATTCTTTACAATAAAAACACATGACAGCCGGATCTAGTTAAACATATGTACTTGTTTTTGACTCAAAGCATCGTTTTATCAAACATTCGTTTTATTAAGTAGTATTTGATAAAATGAAGTTAATATATATTTAAAAAAAAATACAGTTTAAAAGTTATATATATATCAAAATTTATATATTCGTCTATACTACGTTGACGTGCTAGCGAACTTTTTTATATAATAGAATGCTACTTTCAACGAATTTTAAAACGAGTAGCAAGGTCTTTATTCGTAGGAGTAGGTTTCGATTGTTTTAGAACACATATTTCTCTTTTTCTTTTAATATCAATGTATCTTTTCATTTTAACATTTTTTAATGTGGAAGCAATACGTAAATCATTTATAAAATTTACAAAATAAAGTGAAGTTTCTTTCGATAAACCGATATTATTCGTCTTATCAAGCTATAATTTATTATATGTGGAACCATATGCTATAATATTCTTAAACATTAAAGTGAAACAATCGTCTTATTGAGTTTATTTTTATCATAAATGAATAGAAAAACCCATTATAACAAAAATTCATCAAAAGAAAATCATTACCAAATTTGGTCACGTAATTCAAAATATTGTGACACGAAAATTATTATCGCACAACTCTAAAGTTTAAAAAATCCGAAAAAAAAATCGAAACAACTTTTTCTTTAAAGTTATATATACGTATTTTAAATGTTTAACTTTTGAGTATAGATGATCCGCACTGTATATTAATATGAGGCAAATTTCGACGGAAAATTCGCTAATTTCAGTAATTATCATCGGTTAAATTTCTCTAGACGAGGTAAGATAGGTTATATCCTATTTTATACAATTTTTCCTTTCCGCACGTGCTGTAAAATTCGACCGCAAACTATATAGTACAAGCTCATAAATATTAGTGATTGATAGCAAGTAGTAAAACAATATATATATATACGTTTTATTAAATGGTGGTGGTAGAAAATATGATTTTGACCAAACGAAAAAAAATATATATCAAAATATAATAATATTCAACACTTATTAATGAAATTTAAAGTTTGAGAATCTGATAACTAAAATTAACTCATAACTTGAGAATGTGACAAAGAATTTTTCCTTGGTATATGACATTCCAGATGATAATAAAGCTGATTATATGAATTTATGTACTGGAAATTAATTTTGTTAATTCTGATGAAATATATGATTCAAGCAGAACCAAGTATGATGCATATAACAATCAGTTTTTGATGCTAATATTTTCAAAGTTAGTAGATATAGATGTAAAAATATGAGGCATATACTTCAATAAGACTTATCAAAATTCCAGTAAACAAGATCGTGTAACTCATCCTAATTTTTAAAAAAAAAATTCCAATTTAGTAGTAAAGTAACTCTTGCAGATTCAAATTTTTGAAAATTGGAACAATGCTAATTGACAATTGGAAACAAGAACAACGTCGACAAACAAATTAAACATCCAATACTTCATCATTAAATAACGTTACAAATGTTCAAGGATCTAAATGGTAAATAAGAACAAGGTTTAAAAGACTAAATGTAAATCAAATACCTCCCCATACATAAGTTTGCTATGAATTATAAAATATTTTAAAAAAACCATTTTAATGCATTATTTTCTTAACAGTGCCAGGACTAGTACTGCAAACATTTCTGTTTCGCGTCCGGTCGTTATTGTTTTGTCCTAGTTAATAGAAAAACTTATTTGGAAAAAATCATTGCAATGTATAAAAAAGGTTCAAATTTGCATTCTTATGTTGACTCCAGCAGATAAATAGATACACTTCAACCAGAATTTAGCACCAATTACAAAATAACATATTTACTACATCCACTAATCAAGGATATCAAAATTTTACTCATTTAACTCAAAGCAGATTGTTTGATATGTTATGGGCAAACACATTGATTTTCAAATAAATATTCATTCAGAAATTGGAATTGGTATAGTTTTAACTAATCAAAACTTTAATTGAATGTGTTAATTGATTAGTAATGTAAATAAAAGATTAATAATCATTAATAATCATTAATAATCATTAATAAAAAATTAATAAGCATGGATAAGAAATTAATATAAATAAACAAATAAAAATACAATTTTTTAATTTTTTCATATAAAATCTAGTATTCAAAGAATAAATTGTATTGCAATCCAAATAATAAAATTTATCAACTGGTTGTTTAAACTGTTTTTAGAAAATATTCTTTATATATAATTTAGCGATCAGAAACATCTATATTATAATTATAATTGATTGGTATCCCACCTAAACTACATAAATCTTTCCAGCTATTGTATTCGGGAATTTAATTCAAATTATTTTCTCAATCATTCATATATATATTCATTCACTAATTATAGGTTTACTCAGAGACGTAAGGAAATTCTCAATGATTCATTATTCCCAATTCTATTTATAGATGCGGGAAAATTCGAATTTATTTTCTAATAATTCATTGTTCATTCATATATATATATTCATCCATTAACTCTATTTGTTACGGTTTCAATAACATCAGATCCTGCCATTTATTTATTATTGTATGAAATTTATGTATGTATGAATTAAGATATTTATTTATTTAAGATTTTGAGATTAAATAAAAATATACTCTGATGGATGACAGGTTAATTACGTTTTAGCTATTTACTATCAAATAACAATATGATTATTTTTGATACAACAGGACTATTCTATTAGCCGTATAATAATGGTTTAGTATTAGGTTTCTGAAATATCGAGATTAGAAATTACATATTTGGTAAAGATTATCTAGTATTGTTGTATAGTAAATAGTAATATGCATAACCGCAGCATATTTTAAAATTTTATTGGTGGTTCTGCACTTGGATAATTAATTATACAATATTTTGGCCTCAAATTCGTTTAACACTACATAATCAAGATGGGGGTTTTTTTTTATCAAAAAAGCAATAGTTCATTAATAATTATTTATAATCAAGCAATTGGTTACAGCTTTACCTGGCTTTTTTTTTCAATGGCAATGATCGTTATAAAGATGGACACATTTACACTAAAACAAATGGCAATATTTGTCTCATAAAAAAAAAAATAAATAATCATTATTTAAATAGAATAAACAGAAATTTATATTTTAAATGTACAGTAGCCCAAAAATCACACAACAACAAAATGGTTGAATGTGCACATTTGACATCCAAATTTCCAAATAAAAAAAAAAATCAAAAGATATGACAACTGTGAGAAGTTGTTACTTCTATATAATATTACTGTTAAATATGATTAATCTATAATTTCATTTTGATATTTAATAGTATCCAAATAAATAAGATAAAATATTAATAATACATAATAAAAATAATAAATGTCAAGATTTAACTTATTTGAGTAATTCATCTGGCATAGTTAATTCAATTTGTTGAGAATTTAAAAAATATTTAACATAAGAATGGATATTATAAGTTTTAAAAATGAAAACAATCAATGATTAAATGTTAATAATACCAATAATTGCCACTTTATTGGAATTCACAGATTTATAAATTTTAATAATTTGCTGGTATAAACAGCATTTGAATGAATTGTTGCAGTAATTGTCAAAGGATCAAAATTTTATTTCATCCATTTCATAAAACATTTTTCCAATTGATTCCAATTTATCCTTCTGTTCTTCTGAAGGATCAATAAATGAACCATCTCAAAAATTAATAATAATCATAAAAAGTTCTTCGGCAGTTGGATGTTTATCTGGACTAGCATCCCATGCATCTGAATGCTAGTTCAATATAGGATTTTAATGTGTTGTTTGAAAATCCAGGTCTTATACCTTCATATATTTTTATTGCAAGGTCTATCTATACATAGCAATAGTAATAAATAGAAATGGGAACACCTTGACATGAATCATCACTAGCTTCCAACATCAACTACAAACTCTTTATACAAGCAAACAATTTACATTTAATAATGAATGCTGACGAGGAAACTTGGGAGAAGACCCCGGAAACTACATAGATAGGTTACCCTAAAATTTTCAAAATTTACTAGTGAGTTTATTCAACACTTTTTATATTAGGTTTACCCAAGTTGGTAATAATAATTTCACCCAAAAATAGATATGTTAAAAAATATTTTTACTTTGTGCAAAAAAATTATAATCATTCAATGAACCTTGAGATCACTAGAATTATAACAATTGAAATTTGAATTATTACCAAAATAATATATTAGTTGTGAAGACTTGATATGTGCATATAAGTTTCCATCTAATCCACATTTTTGTGAAAATATTCCTTCTATAATTCTAATAAATGTAATAAAATTTCAATCGACCATAAGCATGTCTACAGTACACACTCTCTATAGCGGCCTTTTCTATAACGGTCTACACTCTACGACGAACTGAGACTATATAAAAACCTTATTCTATAACGGTCTTCTTAATTAAATTTCCTATAGTATATAACGGCCTATCTCTGAAATTCATCTATATGTTTTATACAGTAACTGTCTATAACGGTCGACGATCATAATCTGAAACTGTAATTGCCATATTAGAAAATTTTTCCGTGCCACATTAAATTAATTAGTTACGAAATACATTATGATCGCGATTATTAATCAGAACGCACTTATAACTACATATGTAAACCCGATAAGCCGGGTTTGACCTAACTCGGCCAAAAAGTTTCGCCCCTTTTTTTACTATTTAAAAAAATTCGATAAGTTGGTCGATCTATATAAAGTCGCGATAAGCGCTAAGTCGGTAAATTACTTAGCCCAGTATAATTAAATGAATCACGACAAGCCGGTCTCATGTTAGGTTGTACTATGGGACTATGTAGATCAAAACTAATTAATATATATAAATTTATTAATACACAGTGAATCTCGATTTAGCGGATAGTTTGGGCAATTGGGGAAAAATTTCCAAAAATCCGTTATTATTATACCGAGATATCCGCTATACCGAGAAGGTTTTATTAAGGTTTATTATGGAACCTTTATCCGTAAAACCGAGATTTTTAATTGGTATTCGTTAAATCGAGATGCGCTGTGTAAAACTTTTTTTCAAACAAATATAAAAATAAAAATTGCATCTTCTTCTTCTTCTTCTTCAAAAAAAAGATACAAGTATGAAATTAAGGAAAATTGTAATAACTTTTTTACTCTAACTTGTTATCGGGCCTTGTGTTTCAATGTTTAACAGTATTTTTAACATTTTACTAATAAAATTAAAAAAAACTCTCTGTTACCATGTGGACCATTACATTTGTTATAATTTCTCTTAATTTTATAGTTGTATATTTTTTTTTTTTGAAGGAGAAGATGCAATTTTTATTTTTATTAGTAAATTTTATATATTAATATATATTTTTTTTAAAAAAATAAATGTGCACACAATATGTGTAACGTGATACACCCTGATTGAAATTTAAACACTGCTCATGTGATATTTTTCCCACATTTTTGTATCACTTGAGAGTGAAAAAACTTGGAGGTTATCCATTTCCGCTAATTCCTGTTAAACCCCATTTGATTGACTTGACTAGCAAAGGTTCACCCATGCTGTCCATTATATATTGGTATGCTATCAATTATATTTTCATCACAATCCTCTGTCCATTTTCCTTTAGTCAAGATTGTTCTAATCAACAAAGTATCACTGACATAATTGATTAAGAAATTGTTGTGCTAGTCTGGTTCTGTTTGTGTCCTTAAAGTGGAAATTGTGAATGGCAAAATGAAAATTATGGAAATTTAAAATTTAAACAAAAATTTTTTTGATTACAGTTTTAAAAGCAAATCATTTATAGTTGAACAATTCTTGACTTGAATTTCCTAAAAAAAAAGTCTAAATGAAATCACTGTTGTTGTCATTGTCATTATTAAAGTATCATGAAACAAAATTCAATTATAACATTTATTGTTTTGTTTGACTTTTAAAAATATTTATTTTGATATTCTTAATATTTTTACTCTTGATCATATATTTCAGACAGACTACACAATGATTCTTTTATCTCCAAAAATTCATCAAAATCAATTCCTTTATCACCTTCTTGATATTCTTTTAAATTTTTAAAATCAAGTTTATTTAAAAACTCTTTATATTGATCAAGAAATAACTTTGGTTTGTTAGAAATTGTAAAGTGAGTTAACATTGGAATCTCTTTAACAGTTGGTTTATTCTCATTTGTAGTGGAAGATTTTTGATTTACAATTAAATTTGGATTTTTTGTAGAGTCAATAAATCCGTCAATTGTTAAATGATTATTATTAAAATACTTGGGAAATGAATTTGGTATTGGATAGGCAATGCTTGTTGAAAATTTGAAATTACTTGGACATTTGATTGATTCGAAACTTTGAAATATTTCATTGATTATATCATTAGAAAATAATTTAGGTTTGTTGGATTCTGTATGAAATATCTCAGGTATTCCTCTTAGTATAATTGATTGTGAGTATAACTTTGACATATTATCCTATAAAATTTGTTTGCTCATGTGAATTTGAAATAATAGTAATAGTAATAATAATAGATTTTAAAAAAAATTGTATTTTTTACCTTTTTCTTAACTTGACCTTCAAAAAAATTGTGCATAATATTGTTGTTAGGTAATAATGATTTTGTATTTATGTCACCAAAAACACTAATAGGTAAAGGAAATACAGCACCAAGACTTCCTATTTTAGTATTTCTAAGCCAATTCATTTTATCTATGAAGGAATCCATTGACATAAAATTATTTCGAGTTCTAATTGTTTTTTTTTTTAAGTTATTAATTATTTAATAAAATATTCATTTTAAAAAATATATCTAAAAAATAAATAATTACCTAAAAGGTAAAATGGTTGATTCTATAACAGCAGACATAATACTACTAGAGTGATATGACAAATCTAACTAGTTAATAATAATCAATAATAATCAATAATAATCAATAATAATCAATAATAGTAAGTTAATATATATATATATGTATATTATATTATGTGATAATATTTTATACTTACATTTGGATGAATAAATTTGTTCCATTCACTATTATTTAATATATTATTAGAAGGTTCATTCATAGGAATAAACATTGATGACATGTCTGTCAATTGTATTAAACTTAAAATCGTATTCAAATTATTTTTAATATAATGACTATGCTAAATAAATTAGAAAATAATAAGTGAATATATAAATATTCTATTCTTAAAAAAAATAAAAAAATAAAAATCATTTGTTTAACCTACATTTGAGCTTTTTATTAAAGTTTCATTGATCCCAAAAGTTAAAACAGATTTCTTTGGATATTCTTCAATCAATTGTTCAACAAAACCACAAGAAAATCCACCAAATCCATCATTAAGATTTGTGATTATTTGAAATCCCTATAAAATAAAATCATTAAAAAAAAAAATAATAAAAACATAATTTTTTTAAAAAAAAAAATGAATTTACTTGAATTAAATCACATTCTTCAGCAAAAAATCTGAAATTTTCATCAAATGAATTCTCATCTTCCTATATTTTAAGTAAGATAAAACAAATAAATAATATTATCAAGTTAACAAGATATAGGTTATCATCATCATTAGAATGTACCTTTTGGTGATCTAAATAAGCATTTTTGCCAAAAGAAAAAACATCAAATGGCATGAATTCATCATCATATTGATACTGTGTGACTCGATTTATGCTTTTAGGGTGATAATAAATTTTATTAAAATCTGACCACATCTTAACACTTTCATCCAAATCAAAATACTTTTCTTCAAAATCAATTTCCATCATATTTGGATCTTTTGTAGAATTTATTATTGCCTCCTAATTAATTATATGTATTATATACGAATAAATAAGATAATTTCCAAATATAATTGCTTGATTTATTTATTATTTACCTCTTCAATTTCTAAACTTTGTAAATATTCATTTTTTGCATATGGTGTTTGTTTGTAAGTTATATTTTTCCAATCCCTATATAAATCATTTCAAATAAATAAATAAATATTTAATTATAAATACACAAATATTTGAATATAATAATAATGGAATACCAAATTTGATTTTGTTGTATTTCTTCTTTATTATCTGAAAGGTCCTCCTCATAAAGTTTATTCATTTTTCTAATTGATCCAAATCCACCTTTTGAAGGGAAAATATATAAATGAATATGATGAATTTTCTATAAATATTTTAGAAAATACCTTTTAAATCATAAACCAATAGTCTTGGCATATAAGTTTCAATCCCCTGAATCATATTTTACAAACATTAGTTAATAATCCAAGTTTACTCATGATGATATATTATTTTATTACAACCTTTTGAGTAATTCCTGATCTGTAAAGTACATCGTGTAAAATTCCTGGTTCATGAGCATTTTCCAAATCATATGAAAAATAAGAATCCTGTTAAATTCATAAAAATATAAACGTATTTTCTTTTATATATTAAGATTAAAACAACGAAAATTTTATGAAATCAAAACCTGTGTATTCCAAAAATGAGTTCCTATAAAATTTGTAAAATGTCCAAATTGTAATGTCAAAATTTCGTGCATTTTGTGGGAAAGATTTTTATCGTTTGTCGTACATATTATTGATCTACATGATAAAATAATTATAAAATCTTTTCATGTCATTTTATGCAAGAGAACGAAGTTCGTCATCAATCAGACCAATCTCAATTAGGCAGGGTCTACTTACTCGAGATGGTTCTGCAAGTTTTAAATTTGGTAATTATAATATTCATAAGTTTATAAGGAAATTCAATACCATTAATATTTAATGACTTTTTTTTTTAGGCGAGTCGTGTGTTATTTGTTCAGTGAATGGTCCAGCAGAAGTAAAAATACGTGACGAAAAATTAGATAAAGCAACAATCGATGTAGTAGTCAGACCTTTGGTTGGTACTCCAGGTACCAAACTTTTTATTTCAAAATAAAAAGATGTAGATTTTTTTTTATTGGTTTTTTTTACTATAGGTACAAAGGATAAAAAGCATGAATATATTTTACGATCCATTTTTGAAAGCGTCATTCAATCAGGTCTTCATCCAAGAACTTTAATTCAAATCGTATCACAAGTGATGGAAGATGACGGAAGCGTATCCTTTACATCATATTTTTTAACTTATCAATTAATATAAAGGTGATGAAAATTTTATTTATTTATTACTACCTTGAATCATTTATAATGGATAGATTTTAGCGACTTCAATTAATGCAACTACTTTGGCTTTGATGGATGCAGGAATTCCAATGAAAAATGTAGTGACAGCAGTATCGTGTATTTTAGATAAAAATGATGAGATATTAGTGGATCCTACATTACAAGAAATGGAGGTTGTAAAAAAATAAATTAATATTTCTTGATTGATTACATTTCCTTAATAATATTTCTTTGATATATTCTTTTTTTTAAAATTTTAGAATTTACAATCTGCGCATACTTTTGCGTTTGATAACACGTCTTCAAACTTAATATTTTGTGATTCCTCTGGTATTTATAGTGAAGAGCAGGTAAATTGGAATTTATTCATTTTAACTTATTATTATTATCTATCTATTTTTTTAACTAATATTATATTTTTAATATTTTTATCATAAATAATGAATCTAGTATTTTAATTGTTATGAGCTTTGTCGTGCAGCTTCATTTAAAGTACTTGCTGAAATTCGGGATTCAGTAGCTAAACAGTAATAGTGAAACTGCATATCGGATAAAAATTGGAGAATCTGCATATAATAGTAAATTTGGCTATCTAAATAAATTTTTTCTTATATTGATCTGGAAATTTGGGATTTATTACACAAATTACTATCGACATACTAAAACTTGCAAAAAAATATCATCATAAATTCCTAATGTGTTTAATTTTGACCAAAATTTTGATATCCTGTCCCCTCAATGGTGCAAATTTAGTGTAAATTTGCACTGAAAATGCAAACCAATAATGCTCCAAAATTTTTTATATTTCAATAAAATGGATATTTTGTGTAAGGAGGGAATCCAAATATATGAAAAATATTGATTTCAGCTCATTGAAAACATAGCCATGTGAATTTGGAATTCAATAGAAACGGACCATCCGTGTTGTGAAAATGATGTTTCGAGAAAATTAGCATTTCAAGTAATTTACTATTGTTTTTGGAAAGATAGGTAGGTATTGTTGTGTGTAATGATTGTGTCGGGCCTGTAATAAAGATAATTGAATTATTCAACACAGAAACTAAATTTTCCATTCTTCTTAAACTATTGGAGAAGGTGAGGAAGGGTATGGTATTAAATCATTCCAGCATTCCAGCTATTTCAAATTCATTTATGATTTATTTGTAATATCAACAAAATGATATATGAATATTTCAAATTTTCATCAATCATTGAATCAAAAATAAAAATTGAAAATTATAAAAAATTCCCTATAGAACAATTATGACCACATCCAGTTGGACATTCATTGTTTCGACTAAACCATTGTTTCATATGAGTTAAATGCCCTCCGTGACTACAGCCCTGACACCAAGTATAAAGACCTTTAACTGTATTATGACTAAAAAAAATTTTTTTTTTTTTAATGAAAAAATTTTCATGGAATATTAAATTCAATAAATAATAATATTAACCCACCATATTGAACAAGGATTTAATAATTTATGACATTTATCACATGACCAAAATCCATTACTTTTCAAAGAATTATTTAGAATATGTTTATAACAATTATTACATGTAGTATAAATGGTTGTAGATTGCTAATATTAATAAAGACATGTGAGACATTTAATAATTATAATTAAAGAAAAAAAAATATCAATAATGATAACTCTAATATTTACTTGGTTTAGCATTGAAACTGCTGCGATTGGACAAGAAGAAATGATATCTGTGGCTGTTACCCAAAGTTGAAACCTATGTAATAATTCTAAAATGTATGAAAATTAAAGATAAATTATAAACGGTTCTGATTATAAATATTGGTTACGTTGATTAAATGATAACGATAAAAACAAACCAATATATGAAAAAAACCATTGTTCTACTCTTTCATTATTAAGCTTGATCCTATCTCCAATCACAAGGATTAAAGTGACACACATCTGCACATCTCCCTATATAACAAATAAAATAAATAAAATTTAAAAATGTAATTTTTATCTTTGGAATAATTAAATAAATGTTCACCTGTTCTGAATAATAATCTAATAATTGTGAAATTATTTGTTCTTGAACTAATGATGGCATTAAACTTGTCTTTATAGTTGGTCCACAAATAAAAGCATTTTCTGATAATTTAGCAGAACTTTTTTGATTGCGTAAAGTTTTGTGATTGGTAGATGATTTGTCTTCTTGAACAAATTCATCTTCACTCTCCTCTGATTCAATTGATGAATCATCATCCTAATAATATTAATAGAAAATGATTACAAAATAAATTAACAAATCAATGAAAGCAGAATTTTTATTACGTCTAATGCTCCTGCTCCTCCTTCTGATGTTTTTTCTGTTGGTGTATTATTACTACTACTGTTTTCATTCGCTGAATTATTGGATGCTTTGGAATAAAATCTTGATTTCAAAGGACCGTGTGAATGAGGCTCTTTAGAGTGTTGTTCTTCAGCTCCATTTTGATCTAAATATTCGTTCATTAATATTTAAACTAAATCTAGACAAGCATGTTGTATAAATTATAACTACCATTTTTATTATCATTAATATTATTATCTATTTTTTCATGTAACAATTGAACTATTTTCCAAGTTTGTACTGTTTTAAATTTTTGCGCATCTTGCGCGATCTAAATAAATAATAAAGCGATTAGTATTAAATGTGATTTTTTAACAATAAAAGAATAAAATAGTTTACTTTTGCATTATGTTCACAAGTCTCCCAAATATTTTGATTAGAAATCATATAATTTTCTGCAAGGTATGAAAATGCTTTATAATCAAATGTTTTAAAAGATGCCATTCCAGTTTTTTGTTGTAATTTGTAGTAACCCTAATATTATCATTGATATTATTATTAAAAAATATATGCAAAACAAATCTGACTAATCAATTAATTACCTCATTTGATGAATCTATCGTTCCAGGAGGTATATATTTTTGCGTTTTTTTAATTTGATTATGCTGCCTAATATTTCTGTTTGCCCGCATGAGTATGATTGTTTATTATGTTAGCTTTTTTTATATTTCAATGGTGAAAAAAAAAACAATCTAATAAATTCTTACTGATCATCAATTATATCATTATTGTTGTTGGGTTTGTCTACAGCAAATGCTAATTGATCATAAATACTCCAACCAATTCCACATTTACTTAATAAATCCAAGGGTCGATACGATCCTTTGATATATTGTTGCATAAAATATTTATCCTTTGAGCAAGACCATAACACGTCACAATCATGCCATAAAATTCCTATTAAAGCAAAAATTATTATGATTATGAAAATACATGAAAAATTATTTACAAGATTTATAAATTAAAAATACCTGTTGGAACCTCTTCATGTGTCTCGAAGAAATAACTTGGGATGTAAGGTCTTTTAACATTCCAAACAAATATTCTTGAATCGACCAACGATGAACATGATGCAATCTCATTCGGATAATTTGGTCTCCATCTGATATAAGATATACCTGACATAGTATTAATCGCATTTTTTGACTTTCTACTATCCGAATTCATATCCCATATCTATTCAAAAATAATAAAAATTAGAATCATCATCATCATCATTATTATTATTAATACAAAAACAATTAAACATAACTTTGATAATTTTATCACGTCCTCCGCTAGCAATTGTTCTGCCATCAGGGTTCCAATCAACAGATAACACTGATCCAATATGTGCATTGTATCTTTTTTGATGAATTGATGGCTTCCTAATATCCCATTTCTTTAATTAAATAAAAAAAATTTGTCAGAATATATTTATATTAATACATACAGATAGATAATATTTTATTTATTTCACCTGAATTGTTCCATTATCAAATGCAGCCGCAAATTCATATTGATTCATTGAATTAAATTGCACATCACGAACACCATCACATCTTCCCTGAAATGTGTATCTTGCCTTTTCTGGATCTCTAAGATCCTAAATAAATAAAATTTTTATTTACTAAAAATTTAACATATTCAACTATATAATAAGTAAGCCAGAAATACCCACCCACAATTTCATGGTACAATCTTGTGAGGCGCTTAACAATAATGAACCTTGCATTGGACTAAAACATATCCTATTAACAGCACGTGTATGTTCATTGATTCTTCGATCTGTAAATATTTTTATTATTAGAATATTTATTATTTAAGGAGGAAGAGAGAATAAAAAGATGGTTTAACAAAACAATGCGCGCGCACACACGCACAATAAAAGAAGAATCTTCTTACCAATCCTTGATCTACCATTTCCTATATCCCAAATAACAATCAAACCATTTGAAGCAGCAGTAGCTATTTTGTTTCTTGAAACTAAAATACATAAATTTCACGTAGATCAAATGATAATTTAAAAAATAATCAATCATCACACATACACTCCCCCGCACATTTGTTTCTTGTAAAAACAAATGTCATTTTATAATACTAACTATTATTTCCCCATTTAACATCATTGCTATTATATTTATTCGCAACCTTAACTTTCAATTCTTCCGTAATCTCATTGCCTGATACATTCAAAATTTTCAGCACTATGTGGTATATAAAATAAATTTATTAAATTTATTAGTAAGTTTTATATTTTTTTTAAAAAAAAAAGGATTTAAATTTGATAATTCACAACAGCCTTCACGTCCGACAACAACAGCACGAGTTTGATCAGGCGAAGCCGATAAAGCTGTTAATGAACTATTGAATTTATATTTTGTTATATAGTTGTTATTATTATTATTAAAATCATTAGATGGTGATGGTAGTTGTTTTTTGTATTGATTTGTTGTTGTATCAGTTCGACTGCCGCCTCTAGTAGTAAAACTAGAATTAGAAGAGTCGGTCTGATTGTTTCCATTAAGTAAAGAGCCAGTATTTGGTAATGTCCATGTTGAAGGTGCAGCATTTGAAGTGGTAGGGCGTACTTCTGTAAGCCAACGTGGAATAATTTTTGCACGTTCAGTCATGACTTTATCATTAACAAGTAGCGTAATGTAGAAAGAAATTAACTGTTTTACTAATTAAAATTTTGTATTTCTAATTTTTCTAAAATGAAAAGATTGTTACATCTGATCATTATAATCAATCTATTGTTTTTTTTGATTTATTAAAATAGAAAAGAGCTGTTGATTTTTTAATTGTTCCGAAGAAAATAACTTCTTTTTCAACAAATCTGCATCCTGTGACAAAACGAACATTTCAAGTGATAAATTTTTTATCACATTTACTTTATAGATGTTTATTTACTTTTTTTCTTTAAATCAAAATAAAGAGTAAATTATAGAATTACTATATGAATAACTATGTTTTGAAGGGATAGAAGTTTTTCATTTGATGATGAAAATATTAATAATAGTAATAGCTGATCGAGGCACAAAAATGTTATTATTAGTATGGACAAAAAACATTTCAAAAGATGCTCTTTAAAAGCAAACAAATTGTTTGACGAATTCAAAAAAGTGAAGATTCCGATGAATCAACCCTTAATTATAAAAAGGAGATAATCAAGATGCCCAAAAGCGGACGAGTTTTTACCCTTAGTTCAACCAATTAAAAGTCAGAATTTTAAAAATCAGCTTCGAAAATAGAAATGTGTATATGTTTAATATTATTAAAAACATTTTGTGATTTTGTGGAGTGTTTGGGTAACGTCGAATATTTCACGCAGATAATTTCCATATTTATACTGGTTTGTACGTGGTCGAATTTTTATTATATACAAGAATCATAAATGTCTTCTTCAAACCAATTATCAGTTAATCAACGTCATCAAATATGTAATCATCCTAGAGTCGGTTTAGGTGTTTTTGTAGTAAAAGATGATAAATTTTTGATTGGGAAAAGAAAAGGTTCTCACGGTTCTGGTACGTTCGAATTTTTTTATTTAATTAGTTTAAATTTATTTTAAGTATGTATTTTTAAACAGGGACGTGGCAACTTCCTGGAGGTAACAATTATTACAATTATTATATCCTCAACAACTAATATCAAGAAGATTATCATCATCGAAGCTTTTATTTATTTTCATTAGGCCATTTAGATTTTGGAGAATCATTTGAAGATTGTGCAAAGCGTAGGTTATATTTATACGCGTTGTATATACATTTTATAAATCGATTAATTTGTTATTTTTATCTTTATCAGGTGAAGTATTGGAAGAAACAAATTTAAAAATTAAAAATGTTCAATATCAAGCCATTATTAACATGCCAATGTTATCCGATAATCTTCATTATGTAGCTATTTTTATGCGTGGTGAGGTGATTGACAAAAATTCTATGCCCAAAGTAATCAATCAATCATTAATTATTATTATTATTATTATTATTATTATTATTATTACTATTATTATTAAAATAATTTAATACAACTTACTTTGATTTATTTTATTTTTGTAAGAACATGGAACCAGATAAATGTGAGGCATGGGAATGGGTTACTTGGGAAGATTTAACAAGAGGTGGTCCTGAAAGTAAAGATAATAAGTATCGACCTTTGTTTCAACCAATTATATTATTATTGATTGAACAAAATTATTATAAACCAATTTGAAATTGTTTATTTTGTATTGAGGGGAAGAATTGATTTTAGAGAGATAAATGCCAACTTGTGGTTATATTAAATATTAGATAGAAATTTTATTTTATTGAAAATCATTAGTTCTTTTTAAAATCAGGTTTATTAATATGTCTTCTGTGTGTTGATGGTATCAAGCCTTTAATACATATGGTTTTTTTAAATAAAAACAGAAATAAATATTAATTAATTGATTATATTATATTACTGTATTATATTATATTATATTTTATACTTTTATTAATAATTTATAATTTACCAAATGACCTTGCACGCTTAATTGCTTTTGCAATTTTTCGTTGATGTTTTGAACTTAATCCTATATAAATCAACAAAGCTTTTTAAAATTCATCTATAAAAATTTATCAGTACATTACATATATTATTTATACCTGTAATTGATCTTGGTAATATTCTACCCATGTCAGAAACGAAATTTGATAATAATGTAAAATTCTAGAAATGGATGATTAGGTGAATAGACCATCAACATCAACATCAATCAATTTCAATTTCATAAAAATATTTATTTTTATTGATTACTTTATATTCTACTAATGGATCAAGATTCAACTTTGTAAAAACATCTACATTTGGAGTTTTCCTAATAAATCTTCCAACACGTTTTGTTTTATAACTTTCTTCGTCTAAATCTTGTGGTGAATACAACTATATAAAATATATAAATATGTGAATGATGTATGCATATTAATGACCGGGATTAATAAAAATAATTTTTCTTACTTCACCCTCCATAAATTGTCTTGCATATTTAACTTGAGAATCAGTTGTTTGTGATGGACCTAATCAATTATAATAATTCCATTTTTTGTCTAATTTAAATTCTTGGAAACACACACACACACACACACACACACATATATATATATATTACTTGATGCAGACGATTCACGAAGAATTTCTATGATTTTTGAATGTGGGTCATCTTGAATATTTTTATCACTATCAGCTGTATATGAATTTATTTTGTTATTTTAATAATAAAATAAATAAATAATCAATCAAGAAATCCTTACTGTTACTATCACTACTAATACTAGATGAGTTGTTAAATTTTCTTTTTATTATATTTATTAATAAATTCTTATTGTTGTTATTGTTGAATTGTCGAGAGATCAAATCACTTTGAAGGCGATTTGGTTTATAGCTATTTGAAAAAATAGAGAGAGAAATCCTCATAATTATTTGAATCGGAAATTATTGTATCACAAAAATTAATAAAATGACTGATTCAGAAACAGAGAATTACATATCAAAGATATTTAGCAGATCAATCAACATCAAACAAAAACATACTCGGAACATCACTGTGAAAAACTTTTATCTAATCATGGATATATAAGCCTAAGACAAGAACTTGAAAAAGCAAGTCGTGAAAAAGGACTTGACAAAAAGAATGACAAGGAGGGCGGAAGTTCTAAAAATGAGGTGTAACAGAACCTTTGAGCATTGAATTAAAACAAGGCCATATCTTTGATGTTATGCCGTGGGTTTTTGTGTGTATTTTATAAGAGATTATTAAAAAAAATTTCTTTTGTAACTTGTATATAAAGATAAACATGGTTTAGGAATGTCTACAGAGCTTAAGCAAAAGGCCAAGGTGGGATATGAAAGAAGAACAAAGAAAATCAAAGTGGACGAAGACAGGTTTCGTGAACGAATTAGATAATAACATCTTGATAAACGTATACGAGCGCAATTAAAAGCTTTACAAAAATATGTGAAACTTTTTGGATACAAGAAAAGCTTTTCAAATAAAAACAATTATTGATTAATTTATTAATAGTGAAATTATATTGATGAATTTTATCAATACATTTGTACATACAATATTATTCAAAGATCATGGTAATCCTGACGATTTTTAATTGGTGACCATTATCAAGAATACCATTGGCTAAAGATGATGACAAAGAATGATGATGATGATAAATTTACTAAGCTAGAAGTAATTAATGAAAATTATTGGGAGTTTTTTTTTAAAAATATACTAATACATAAATTTATAATCAATCAATTTTGGTAACTGATATTATTATTGGCCCTCTTGAAAAGCTCGATATAAATATTGAAATATTTACATGAAGAGTATTATTATTATTATTATTGGTGTGGTGGATGCAATTATAATAATGCCGTGAAATTATGTAAATTTTCAACATTGACTCTGCCCGAGTTTGATGATACCTTATTAGTTCTGATGACCGTGTTACATACAGTTACGAAAAGTGAGATGCCAACCACTCATTATAAGGACTATATTTATAAAGAAATGAATTGGCTCAAAGTTTCAATTAATTAATTAATATTTTTAATAAAAGAGTCTTGTATTATTTTATTGTAAAGGAATCCGAAGAATCTTCGCCATAGGCAATGTTGTACTTCTGTACTTAGTAGTAACGAAATTTTGAAATAGATCGTCGAACTCTGGTAACAATAGTAAAAACCACTTCAAAATCATTTTAGTCACTATTTATGTTGGCATTCTTTCAACTTTTAGACTTCATTATTATTAATAGATGCTTTTTGAAATGAGAACAAAATTCATAACCATCATGCCAGGCTTGCTCTTTTTTCAAGACCTTCAAATATAGTATTAAATTCTCATCATATTAAATTTTTCAAGTAATTTAATATTATTAGTTAGATTTTTAAGTGGATCTTTTTTGACTTAATTAATATGGAAGCAACACGCAATAACTTGGTATTACCTGCTGTACTTGGACAGACCAGCAGATATTATTTTACTGACGTATGATAAACCGGGTCACGACTGATAATTTCGGAAATGGGCTCATCGTATACTTTGGATGTAAGAACTAATTTGTAATCATTTTGATTCAACATCTAACGTATAGTTAGATGTTGGTCGTTGAAAATGAATAAAATAAATTTTATAATTTTAGTTACAATCGATACTAATTATTACGAGAGAATTCAGTCTGCAAAAAAAACACCCAACCGGAATGTTCATTGGTCTATCATTATTTTTTAAGAGAAATGCTTGTAATGATCTAGTTTAATAATGTTCGGGATATTTTAACATGTGTGAAAATGTGGCAATCAATAATATTATAAATTGAATTAATAATGAAGCTAAACTATATTTGTTTCAAATCAAATGAGCTCTATTACTTTTCATAATTATTTGATTGGCATCATGAATTTTTTTAAAAATCTCACTGGAAATTATTATGTATAATGTAATTTATCTTGAGCGATAGATTTTAATTAAATCAAGATTAGAAAAATGTTATTATATAAAAATAAAAAATTAATAAATAATAAAATTACTTGATAATATGTATATGTGATTGTAATGTTTTTCTATCTATAATGTATATAATATATACCGATTTATATCTAAATTAATCGACGCCTAAGCTCTATAATAATCAGGCTTTTTAACATTGATCCCATATTCGGATAATGCAGCAGAAAGATCCTCTAACGTTAGAACTGTTTTATTGCGCTGCTAGCAATTCATTTAAAAAAAACAAAAAAGTGAATAATTAATTAATTAAAGAAATTTAGGAATAAATAGAAATTTACTTTTCCAAAATTTTTTCTACTTTGTTGTCTTATCTTACAGTATTGAAATGCATCAGTTGCAATGTCTGCTATGAATTTTTGTGTCGCAATCGACATAAGACGCATTCTTTAAATTATAATTATTATTAATATTAGATGAATTTTTTTAAAAATCTCACTGGAAATTATTATGTATAATGTAATTTATCTTGAGCGATAGATTTTAATTAAATCAAGATTAGAAAAATGTTATTATATAAAAATAAAAAATTAATAAATAATAAAATTACTTGATAATATGTATATGTGATTGTAATGTTTTTCTATCTATAATGTATATAATATATACCGATTTATATCTAAATTAATCGACGCCTAAGCTCTATAATAATCAGGCTTTTTAACATTGATCCCATATTCGGATAATGCAGCAGAAAGATCCTCTAACGTTAGAACTGTTTTATTGCGCTGCTAGCAATTCATTTAAAAAAAACAAAAAAGTGAATAATTAATTAATTAAAGAAATTTAGGAATAAATAGAAATTTACTTTTCCAAAATTTTTTCTACTTTGTTGTCTTATCTTACAGTATTGAAATGCATCAGTTGCAATGTCTGCTATGAATTTTTGTGTCGCAATCGACATAAGACGCATTCTTTAAATTATAATTATTATTAATATTAGATCTATATCCATGATATTAGATATCATTCATTAACTTACATTCTATCATCGTCACAAGAAAAACCAGATCTAGTAAGAAAGTATTCTGTCACGCTGTCAGGAATCTTTCGGAAGCAAGAAGAGTAAATAAATATGAATATAAACCCTTTTTTTAAATAAAATATGTAAAAATAAATTATTTCCAAGAAATTATTATTACAAGTGGTTCCAATTTATCAGTAATTAATAAAATATCTGTCAGTGTTCTGTCGTTTCTTAATAATAATTCTTCTTTTTTTGTAATTGAATTGTCTTCTTTATTTTCTTCTTCACCGCTGCTACTACTATAATTATCATTGCTGTTATCATCCATAATATCTGTAGTTGTCGACATTTTTATTTATTTATTTTCCTTATTATTTGAATATTTAACTTGTTAATGTGTGACAAAATTTCTGCAATTAAAATACAGTCAACCCCCTCTAAGTGCACCCCCCTCGGGAATGAGTGATAGCGTGCACTTAGAGGGGGTGTGCACTTAGAGAAACAAAGCATTTCATTGGTTGCACGTGATACCAATAAAGAATAAAATTTTTTTAAAAATTTATTAATGTATATTAATCAATACCGTTACATTATTATCACCAAAAAATAAAATTTATATAATTATTGATTAAGATAAGATTCCATTGTACTTTGCCTCATTGTTTTTATTGTTTTTAAACTAATATATCTATCAAGAGAATTAACCATTTTTATTTGTTGACTAGAATTTTCTTGTTGTAATAAAAATGTGCAGACAATTTCCAAGCTTTTTGAAGCTTCACTAGTACTTATCAATACTTGCTCAACACTATCATCTTCTTCGAAATCATTAGTATCTATTTCTGGTTGCTGTTTATACATTTCCACAAGAGCTTCAATAATATTATCATCATCAGGAACTTCGTATACAGATTTTTCTTCTGGATTATTCAAATATTCTTGAATAGACATGGCATCATTTAGATTGAGAGCAGCAACTGCCTGAGAAAGTTGGTTTGTTGTTGGGTCATTAATATCATCAGAGAAATTGGACAAATTAACATTAATTCGGTCTGGAAGAATTTTAGTATGATGCCAGCAATT
>CAUDNR010000366.1:0-14644 GCA_958430865.1 Entrophospora sp. SA101
CTTTTCTGCATCGAATCAGTATTCTGGTTCGGCGTAGAAATAGTAGTTTCTGGTTGTTTGTATTCAGAATTGCATTTTAAATTTATGATTATTTCAAAGAATCACTTTACGTGCTATTCTTGTAATGGCTCTAATACTTCTAAATAAAAAGATGGATCTAACTCTTTTTCTTCAGGAATTTATTTTGAATATTATTAGATTACCAGGTCTGATGATGGTGTAATTATTAAACAACCCAGTGAAGATGATGTTTATCAAGAATATATGTCAGAAAGTCCATAAATAAAAAATGTCAGATCATATGATGTCGAGTCAAGTTGGTTTGATGTAGGTATGATGCAGGTATTGAAAAAAGATGATACATCAAAGGTACATGCATCATTTGACATCCAGGGCCGGTTTGATTACAAAGAGGCATGTAGATATCAACCTCGATTTAATATGTATAGGAATCAGACTTTATGATATAGAAATTAGAATCGGAGTAGATGTCGATGCCAGAATTTTTAAGGTTCATTTGTTTTAAGGCAAGGTCTTCATATTTTAAAGCTGCTTTATCAAGAAATTGGATAAAACCTGATGATATTACAATAATTTAAATTTACTTTATTTATTTGATAGATATACAATCAACCCCCTCCAAGTGCACCCCTCTTGGGAACATATCATTATCACCCATGAGCGTGTATTTAACGAGGGTACACTTAGAGGGTTGACTGTATTTATAATGGAACCATTAATATAAATAATCTGAATGCAAACGAATTTTTGAACTTCTTGTGTGTGTGATGAATTGAATTTTAATGAATTAATTGATTAAAGAAATAAAAAAAGAATGGATTCAACAGAATTTAGTTTATGACCAAGGCTCTGGACAAGTCAACGAAATTTAGACTGATTCGATCCATTGGAGTAAGAATTAACGATACTTGATAAAAAGATTTATTATATATATATATTAGTTCTTCTCCCGCAATCACCGTAAGCACATCTAAAGCACTTAAAGTAAGCCCATTATTCTCATCTTTTCTCAATAAATTAATTGATGCGGGTTTATAAGACCGACCATAATAGCTATTATTTAGGGAAAAAAGACGCAAAACTAATACTAATGAAATTTTATCAAAAAAATCCTACGGTGGATATATTATATTTTTTTAATAACCTACTCCTCTCTTTTGTTCTTCCTTCTGCCCTCTTTTTCTCAAGTGATTCTAAGAAAATGAAATGCTTTTCTGCATCTTAGCCATACATATTATCACACAGTGTTCTCTCCTAATCAAAGTAATCGTACTTAAAGAAGAAAATTTCTCTCATATTTATTCTTGTTATGACTTTATCAAATTCAAAACTCGCGTCAAATTTATCCAACCTAAAAATTAAAAATGGAAAGTATCTTCTCCTTTTCAACGTGGTGAAACTAGTTTGAGATCGATTGCAAAGTCATTTAATTATCCATATTATACTGTTCATAAACTCATAATGATAATGGTCCGTCTATCTAGAACAGAAAATTAACAACAATCAACTTGTTTTAATAAGTATTGTTAAAAAAAAATTTGAATATTCACGAGATCAAAGAAGAGTTTACTAATGCTGATATTTGTAATCATACCGTTCGTAAATATCTTCATGAGAAAAAATAGTTTGGTCTAAGGAATTGTATTTTGAATTGTTCAATGGTAGAGTGGGTATGGAGGAAAATACAACAAAAATTTTGACTTCAACTTTCATTTTTGGATAAAAGACATGGCGGGATGCTTTACTAAAGATGGTCTTGATCCTCTTTGGTGAAAATAGAAGGAAAACCAACTCTATTGATTGTATTCAAGTTTTAGAGCACCTTATTGTAATTCTTTAGAAGGCGGGAAAAATTGCATCTCCCAGGACGATAATACGCCCGTTTCATGCTTCAAAAGTGAATGCGTTAGATCATTCGGCAGCAGCTATTAGAAAATTTAAAATAAGAGTGTGAATGAATGATTGGATTATTTCATCTTCTAAAATCTCTCGCTAATGTTTTAAAAACACACCTTGCTACCTAATAATAAAGTTGGGTATATTCTAATCCAATTAATTAAATCACACAAAGTAAAGAATTCAGAAAGCAGTCTCAATCCATTCAGAGTCAGTAATTTACGGAAATAATAATTTAGATACTTTAATAGTAACATTTCAAAATTAAAAATATTAACAAAATAAAACCCAAATTTTCAAGTTATGGAATTATCAATTTCTTTTTGATTCATAAAAAAAAAGGAAGATTGTCTGTTAAATAAGCGAACAAAAATATTTAGAAAACTTATTGTTGAATTTGGTACATATTGAAACAATTTACATATTTACATATATATTTTAAAGTACAACAAAATATCTTACCATATATTAAATAAATATTAATTGTTATGAATCATCAGAAGAAAAACCTGCATGCGCTGAAAAACCAAATACCATTTGAAATCTTGATTGTAAAATTTGATATTCTGCACTTTCTTTTTCATTATCAGCCAATTCAATAATTTCTACAATATATATATATATATATAATTTTCTTTAATAATTAAAATTTAATTCATAAAAAATATAAATATATTATATTATTACCATTATTATCAGCATATTTAACATCATTAATAATTTGTGATAAAGTTGAAGCTGAAGCTAGATTAATTGGGTATATAGGATGAGATCTGTCATTTGCTCTTTCAGCTTCTCTTTTTACATTTGCCTCAGCCTTTTTCTTTAAAATTTTGTATCTACGCCAACACTATAATATATTGTATTGAATAGATATATATAATATTTACAAATTCATCAACATAAAAATATATGGATAATCTGTACATGTATATAATTTACCTGGTTATCAGTTCTACCCTCCATACACATACATACTCTTGCCCATTTTCCCAAACCAATCTCTTTTACTATTTGTAATAACTTTTCATCCTCCTAATATAATTATAAATATTAATTATAAAGAAACATACGATCAATAGAATGAATAGAATAACTTTTTTTTTTGACAGATTACTTCAGCAGTCCATGGATCTTTTTTAATATCCGGGCTTAGAACATTCACCCAACGTTCACGACATTGTACGTCGGTTCTACTTGGTACAAATTGCTGTATTTTCACCCAATTACCAGGTCCGTACATTTGAACTGCATTTTTTAGTGCCTAGATAAATGAATAATATGAATGTATAGGTGTATAGCTTTACCGAGCTATTATAAATATAATAATAATAAATCAATTTACTTGATCATCTTGTTCGGTCCATCTACCACGTCTTATTGTAGGATTTAATCTTTTGGTCCAACGATGTAGACATTGCTGTCCAGTTCGATTGTCAAGACAATATGCGACTATTAATTAAATTATTATAGCCATAATTATTATAATGTTATTGTGATACTATTAAATATTATTGTAACGATACCTTGTTGCCAATTTTTTTCACCATACAAATCTACAGCACGAACGAGTAGCTCATCTTCATCTTGTGTCCATTTTCTAGTTAATAAATTTAAGATGCAAAATTAAAACACACAATATAATCTATTAATTTATTAATAATACAAATATTAATAGATAAATAATTACCGAGGTTCTAAGAATTGTTTGTTATATTGCTTAAAACATTCGGCTGCCGTTCTATTGGTCTTTATTTATTTAACATTTAACATTTAATATTTAAATAAAATCACACTGATAACTAACACATCAATCAATTAAATAGTTAAATAAACACAAACACCCAATTCAGCAGCAATTAGTTGCCAATTTCTATTATTTTTTTGTTTTGCAATTTGATAGAGATTTGATATTTCTTGAGCTGTCCATTCACTTCTATTGACATATGGATGATCTCGTGTTGTCCATTGTGTTAAACATTCTTCTGCATTTTTAGTGACAACCTTAAATAACAATATGATAATATTATTATTATGTATTATGTCATGAATGAATGAATGGATTGGATTGCTTACATGTTGTCTTGAGATTTCCTGCCAATCCAAATTTTGTACATTGTATAATAATTTATTTTTATTTATATTTAGTACATCTCTAAAAGACCTCCTCCTTTAAATATTTCATTAAAGTAAATTATTATTACTACAACACGATAATAGAAATGTTATCATGTAATTAATTAATTAAGTTGATACTAACTCTCCCATTGCAATCAAAGCCTCTAGTCTCATATTTTGTGATTCGATTGCTTTGGCCAATGAATCTCTTTCAGCCTGGTTCCCTAATATGATTATTTAAATCAAGTAATTAGTGGAATGTTTGCTATATACCATAAATAATTAAATAATATACATTTAAAATGTCTTTGCATAAATGAGAAATCTCTTAATTTTCCATCTTGAGTGGCATTCATAGGTGGTGTCTTTATAATAATAATGATAATAACAATGATAATAACGGCATTAATGGTTTCGTTATTTTAATTAAATGTTATATTTATATTAAAAAAAATTCTCCTCTCACATTTCCATTTGAATCAACAAAAAATGGTGGTGAATAAATAGTTGATTCCTTATGTTCTTTCTGAACATTTGAATTGTTATTATGTTCTTTTAAATGTATTATTTGTTGCTATAATTATATAAATATAAATATGTGTATTGTATGTAAGTAAGCCTGCTTATTCAATTATAAAAAAAAAACAAAACTAAATTATATTAAGCATACTTGAATTTCTTTGTTTTTCTCGATTTTAGCTTTAATCTTTAAAATGGCATTGTCAATTTCAGCTTGATATTTTCTATTTAAATCAAGTACTTCATGAAGTTCTTCTTTTGTCAACGTTGTTTCTGACATTTGAAGGTTTTGAAAACTAGGGAAATGTAAAAGTTGTGTCTTTTAAATTTTGTTTAAAATTACCAATGTTATTATTATGTTGATCTTGATAAAAACATTCTTCAAATATATTCCCGTTTTTTTTTAAAAAATATATATATATATATTCTCTGGTCAAAGCTCTCTTACATTACTTTTAATTAGCTTTATTCCTGATTCATAACCAGATGCTTATTATGTATATGAATATGGACAATCAGTTGACGACACCAATTACAAATACTTCATTTTATAATTCCCACAACTTCCTCTTCGTCATTATTATCCCCTGTCAGAAAAAAGATGGCGTTGATAATTTAATGCTCCTGATATCACTGGGAAACATGTTTATACAATGATGCAGTGATTAGGAACCAATAATTTATAGTAATATCAATTGATGGTAAGTTGTAAATAATGCATCTGATATTACTAATAGGTGAAAGTCACAATATTTAAGGACTTGTTGTTGATGAACTGTGAGCACAGGATGGAATGGGATGGGAAGTTAATAGAGCTGATTAATTCATCTTTCTTTTTGTGATAATCGTCATCATCGGAAGGTAAAAGAAAGATAAACTCTTGGACACAAAACAAACTCGTATCGATGCGAAAATAACAATATAATCAATCACAAATCTGACAAAATATCAAACTAATCATTGATTGTGAAAATGGGCAAATTAACGATGTAATAAATCGGACAAAAGTCGAGTTTAAGATCTGAATGCGTAAAAAAGAATGGGATTTTATCACTGGGATTATCTTTGCTTTTGCATTCATGGGGATTGATGAAATGATAAAGCATAAACTAGTGATATCGGCCAGCTAAGGAAATTCTGAACGACTAATAAATAAATTTTTTATTTTTGATTGATAGAATAAATAGTAAAAGAAATTTCTGCCCTTTCAGAAAACCATCAACTTTGAAGATAATTCACAAGAAATCAAACAATATAAATAGTTGTTAAATCTACAAGCTAATTTTGTATTAACAAAACAAAGCCGATGAGTTTTATTTAGCTTACAAAAACCATCAATCGAAGAAGATTATCCGCTTGTTTCTGAGAGATGTTTGAATGTTTACAAAAAAAGAATGATCAAAATAATCAAAAACTCTTATTTTTTTGACCATCATCATCAACCACCATCGTTACCGTCACTATATCTGATGATACTTCATCCTCTTCGCCTTATCTGCTGACTCATCATATACAATATTGAACATTTTTGCAAAGGGATATTGGAGATTGAGAACCCTTTTTAGAACTATAATTATTAGAATTATAAAAAAACTGACATTGATAACGAATATTTTGGATCAAATAAAAAAACAACAAAACCGGTCTAACTAAAGAATGTCCCAAAAAGTAAATTAAAGCCTCACTGGAATGAATTGATTTCTAAAATGACAACTTATTTTATTACGCCAAATTTTTTATAATCGTTAAAAATGTCATCAAGTCTATTCACGAACAGATTGATAAAAATCACCACAAAAACCAATGAAACAGTTTCTGGAAAGATGGTGTTTTGGTTAAATGAAATATAATTCATTTGTAAATTCATAAATCATCTGAATATTTATTCCATGATGAATTGGGTCATTTTTCTTTTGATGTCAAATTAAAGAAAGTTTTTTTATGGTAAATGGTCGATCGGATTTTTTGATTAATGATAATTAATTATGCCTTCCCTCTCCCATTCATATTATCTATTAGTTGCATCCCATTTCATGTTTCTGGATAATTGTGTATCAGTAAGAAGCTATTACTTAATATGGAAGCAATCAGGTGGACCTTTTAAATTCAAGAAATTCATCATCATCATCAGATGCCTTTGGCATTATCTTCTTTGTCAGCTTCCTCCCCTCAAACACGTTTGATATTATTCTCCTATGTTCATAAACAGCAATAACAGAAACAACAGGAAGAAGAAATAGCAAGTATAATGGTTTTTAACAAAATTTACTTTTTTGTATATTTCATCTTGATAACTTTGCGGAATGTTACTATTACACTTTGCTGGCATCACTATACGACTTTTTTGACTAGACCCTACTGTTGTTGACCCAACATTACTTGATATAAAAAAAGAAAAATTGTTCAGATATAACACTGGTATAAATCTTGTGTCATTGACTCAAGAATGGACTAGCGGCAATGAAATGAATAAAAGTACTCACCTAAAAGTAATAGTATATTATCTTCCTCAATAGATTGAAAAGTAGGTGGTTGTGATTGAAATTAAAAAATTACAGTATATAATTCGCAAAGCATCCCAGAAGAATTTCTTTATGAATTTTTTTTTAAAAAAGGATCCATATTTATTGATGAATTGAATGTGACTGTGCTTTTTTTTTAAAAGTACCATCATAGATTTGTACTAAAAAGGTTCTTGGTTTTATTAAATTTGAGGGAAAGGTCACACTTTAATTCATATATTAGAAATTATCATCATCAAAAATAAGAAAATTTCATTCGCAGCCAACTATCAAAAGTCATTCAGAGAGTAATAACCAACTTTTGTTTTTCTACAGAAAACATTTTAAATACTACAACTTTTTTAGAACTTCGTAAAAGTCATGATGTAATTTTTCAATTCAATTTTATTATTCATATCAAACAATGGATGGAAATGTCAATGCAACAAATGGGATCACTTTTAATAGAATCATCACACAAACAATACCAACATTATTAATGAGGTTCAAAGAAGGCAACGTCGTGTGATCAATGGGAAGGCAAAGGATGTTTAGAAACGATATCTAATAATTTCCCAGTATGGTTTTTCTTAGTTTTATAATATGGCAGATTGCACAAAAGGGAACAATTTGTACTATAAAAAACCCTTTTAAGGGATTTGGAAAAGGACAGGGGACGGGTTCAGGCCACATCTGCCCGTCCCCATCTTTTTCAAATTTGGCCCATTAATATGGATGATGATGGTACGGGTGTTCTGAAAAATAATATAAAAAAGGACGGTTAACTAACATTGGATGGACGTGGCGCGGTCAAGGAACAACAACCAATCCCTTTCTATAATTCATTAGCAATTCTTGAAAAGAATAGGTGAAAAAAGGATGGTCACTGTGCCATTACCACCTATCTCGTTGTTCTTTCTATTATACGTGGGCAAATCTTGAAAAGGACAGGTGAAAAAAGGACGAGTTTATTTTTTGAGGTGAAGTAAAGGCATTGATTACAAATTAATCATTAATCACTATTGCTATTAAGGTTTCTGGTCCAAACTGTTTTCTCAAAGCCCAAACTAGTTTGGGCAATTTGGGCTTCTCAACATTTTTTATAAGCATGAACATTAAAATAATTTCGCCCAATTTCGGCTAATAACAAAAAGTAGTTTGGGCTTATAAAAGAATAATTTTTGCCCAAAATATTTGGGCGATTTCGGCTACTAATAGAAACAGTTTCGGCCAGAAACCTTAATTGCTATTATAACAATGAAAAAAAAAACTGTCACGGCCTGCTTGACTTTCATATCTATCTTTAACCATGAACAATGTAGATAGAGACTAGGAAGAATCTTTTATTTATATTAATAATGTTAATTTTTATTAAATCAAATTATTGCATTTTTATTAAAAGTAGGTAAATTAATGGAATGTCTCTAGAAATATTTGATGAGGAACGGAGACATGTTTAGTAAAACAAAAAGTATTCACAGTCTATATAAATACAAACAAATATAGTGTAATTGATTGGTTGGCTTAATATCCATCCATCATCCATCCATATTACATTACCGTATCTGTACCAGTCACAAAAGCATCAAACATAACTCCACTATCAGTCATTGGTCTTAATAATAATGGATCACTATTTAATTGAGGAGAAGGAGGAGGAGGACAAGTGTCATATGGTGTGTTAACAATAATCATAGAGGTTAATAGATCAAGTTGTTTTGACTTAAAATTATCATTATATTTAAATGTTTTTTCAATTTCTTTTCTTCTTTTTCTGACAATATCTTCTATTCTTTCATAAAAATAATCATTGTTGTTTACCAATTTCTTCACACGACTTCCAATAAAAAGGAAATCTTTTAAAATTTTTGGTACAAACGGGAACATTATCTGATATAAAAGTATTTACACATTCAATAAACTCTTCAGATTCAAACATCTCTTTTGTGATCTCATTTTTTTAATCTACGATGGTAATAATGAATTGAAAACCCCGTTTCTCGGTGTATAAAATCACATGTAAATTGACGCAACCAAGAAGCTATATTAATAACTATTGCAGCATCATCTTTTGGTTTCAAATCCATCCAAAAATTTGACATTTCTTCAAATAAGGCATTTATATATTTATTAGGCTTGGGAGAAAAGGCTATGGCATAATAGTCTGTGAAAAAATATCCCGATTAAATTTCCAAGTGATTAACTGCTATTCCTTTTTCATCGAGATCAAAAATCTCTAAAAGACCACCATTATTAGTTCTTGTTGCATGATTGCTAGGATTAACAGATGATAAAAAGATTTTTTCTATATCTTCAGCACGAGTAATCAATATTTATCTCTTGCCACCAATATTTACTTCGAATATACCTTTGCTACCATAATCTTTACTTAATTTATGATAAATAACATCAAGATCAAGATCTCTTTTAACCAGTGCAAAACTTCCTATTAATGGAATTGGTATTGGACCAGAAGTGTATTAATATGAGTAAAATGTTTATAATAGAAATAAAATAAATATGCACATATTATAGATGATAATCTAATGAAAATATCAGTAGGTTTAATATCACTAAAACTTGTGTATAATAAGCCCATGATTGAAGATATGATTTTTTTTTTACTCTGTCGCCGGGACCAAGTATGTAAGTAAAGGAATTGATTTGCTTAGATAAGGAATTTGTTTTACTTTTATGATAAGTCCGTTCTTTTATAGATACGTGACTTGTAAAATTTCAATTTCCGATGTATGTATAATAATATAAACTTTCTTTTTGTGGCATTGTTAATTTATAATATTCATTTGAAAACTCGTTTGATATTCATTGAAAAATTACTTGAATCACTTTGATTGATACATTTAAATTGCCATTATCAAGAGTCACTCTTTAATTTCATGATATAGTGAGAGTAGGAAATGTATGACTTTATAATGATTTTTTCTTTTAAAAAATCAAGGCTTTCGAATTATTATTAGCTAAAAGCTTTTTGCAAATTCTACATTTTTCAAGAAAAATAAATTGTTTTTTGTTCTTTTTTTTTGTCAACTGAAATCTTATCATCATCTGTATTTCTACGTTAAATTTGAAAGCTCGAATTCATTTTTTATATTAATATTAACGAGGGAAAAAATTTGAATTTACTACTTACGTAATAGTAATATTTTAATGGGTACGAATTTTAAAATAGCGATATTTTTTATATAACTGGCGCTAAAACTATTTAGTCATTACATCAATACAATTATTACCAACTTAGGATTTTAACCTCTTTACATGACCAGCTCTGATTATGAATTTTGACAGTATTTATCTTATTGCACTCATGAGTTATCCTATCATTTACTGAAAGATCGTGTAGCCCTAAATATAAATTAAAATGAATATCATGAATTGGAACCGGAAAAACTCTATTACTATTACCTCGCCCTATTAATAGAGAAAGGAAAAGGGAGTAATAATAGGATTTTGAGATCATTTGTCATATATTTCTATTATCCAGTATTACAATAGATTTCATTGAAAATTTGGCAGAGACATTATAATTTATATTACACCATGAGAAGTAGTACTCTAATATAAGATTAATACTTATTTGGTTAATAAATATAAAACAATAAATTAAACTTAAATTTTATAAAAAAAAATTTTTACATTTATTTTATATTTCATAAATTATTATCACAAGATTTGTTGGTTGATTATCCGAGTGTTTGAGTACTTGGTCAATCAACACTCGATAAACATTCGGATAATTGGTCATTCACCGAATATCTGCCGAATATCCACTGAATATCCGTTGGATATTCATTGATTTAAATTTATTTATTACAAAAAATATAACAATTATTTATTCATCAGGAAAAATATTTTCAATACATTGCATGTTGTTTTAAGAAATACAATCCTTTCAAACAACAATGGATTCAATTTTGTTCATTTGGCTGTCATTGCGTTTCCAGCTTCACTAAATAGACGCTCACTTAGAGTAGAAGTTGCTGCAATGCATAAATATTTTTTAGCTAATAATGTCACAGTTGGGTATTCATATTACTTGATATATTATATAGTATTTAAAAAAATTTCATTAATTACTACTATTATTATTATTATTATTAGTAATATTATTTTCTGTTTTTAAATATACATTCCGTGATTTCTGCAGCATCCACCATTTGAATACATTAATATTTATTGTCTTATATAAATATCTATCAATTTCATCTAAATGTTTATGAGTTATTGTGTTTTTGTATTCTAAACATTGCATTAAAAAGTAATTTTGCTGTAATGAGTTAGATTCATCATTAAGATTTTGAGCATCTTGAACTTCCGATGAGGTTACATTTAAAGAAATACTTTCAAGCAATACTCCTTTTTTTACTTCCTCCTCATAAATTATGAGTTGAAAACCAACAGTATTTAAAGATGATGGATTTGATGTTGTTGTTTCTAGGTTTAGAGTAGGACTACAAATATAACAATCATGATTGTTGTGCTCTTTTAATTCTGGATCAATAGTATAATTGTTTGATAAGTTAAATAAGTGAGTTGATCTGATAATTTTTCAATTAATCAGTCAAAAACAGATTTATCTCTAGTTCAGGGTTTATCCAGCTAATTAATTGATTTTCCTGCAAAAATAATCCAGAAACTTATCCTGTTAAAGCTGTATTGACTTCAAAGAAAGGTTTGTCAAAGTCTTCTATGCCATTAATGAATTGAATAGAATTGGTGCAATACAAATGTGTCAAGAGTCACATTGCCATATTTTTCTATTTAATAATATTTTCAAGGAAGACAAATTATCATAAACACTTGAGTTAACATTTACAAATTGAAGCTGACTACCATCTGACATTTCAAGGAAGATAAATTTTATTTTTAATTAATTATGACAAAAACATTTCATCAGGTATCATTTAATCATGACATCATCAATGACACATTTTTGACATTTAACTTTAGTGATTGTCAATGTCATCATTTATCATTCTATTTTATTTATTTTATTTTATTGGACAAAATCATGCAAAAAGTCATGTTATTTGTAATACTTCAAGAAGTATAAATATGCTTGAATAGAGCTCCGAACGAGTCGGGTCGGGTCGGGTCAGTGGTTCAACCCGACCCGACTCGAACTTTTAAATAGTTGACCCGACCCGACCCGTCGGGTCAACGGGTCACAGATTAAGAAAATTACAAATGTAGATATATTAATTGATTTAAATATATACAGTACACACAATATGTTCACTATTACTGCCACTTTTAAGAAATCTGTCCAACATCATTGCTTGTTTATTTACATTAACATCAATTTTATTTTTATGATTCTTAAGATGATGACTTAAATTTGAAGTAGAGCCACTATTCATATTATATTTCCCATGTCTTTATTTAATATAATTAACACAATTAGTAATTTTTTTTTAAAAAAAATAAGTAATGCAATTTATTTTAATTACTTACAAGCAATATTTACATTTAGCCCATTTTATGCCTTTTTCATCCATTTGTTTATCAAAATGTGTCCATATTGAACTTTTATTCTTAGAAATACCAATGGTCTTGATAGAATTAATCCTGCCACCATCACCATCACCACCACCATTATCATGCTCATTATCATTATCATTATCAATATCATCATTATCATAATTACAACCACCATAATTGTCATTACCACAATCATCATAATTGTTATAATTGTTAATATTTCCTTCAGGTTCAATGTAAACACTCTCTTCAGATTCTAAAAAGGTGCTTTCTCTGTCTAAAATAATTACTTTATCATTGTCATTGTAATTATTGTAATTGTCAATCTCAATTCTTCTTTTTGACATTATTAATTAATTTAATTAATTTATGCTTATGCTGTGGTTTTTTTTTTTAATTGAAAATAATATATTAATGAATGAGATAATAATAATAATATCGAATTTTAAATGCAACTTTCCCAATGGATTCAAATGAAATTTGACTGTTTAACATTTCACAATGTTTTTGCTCAGGTATTTGTGGAAAATTAAAATGAAATCTTCATTATTATTGCATCGAACTAGAGTTTCTATTCATAATACAAATTTTTATTTGTTTTATTCAAATTACCTGTTTTATTCGTTCAAATTATCTATTTTATTCAATACTCAAATTCAAAATCCTAAGTTGAGCAGGCTCGAGATAGAACTTGAATTTCAAGTTCGAGCTGAGTTCAAGAAAACAAATTAGGTAAATAGTGAAATTAATTAAAAAAAATTTATTAAGCTCAAGTTATCATTTTTCACCAGAACTCAAGCTATCTCAGCTCATTTGGAGAATAATGTGAAGTCTATATATAGGATAGTTAAATAAATTTAATACAAAATTTTTATCAAAAAAATTTTATTTATTACAAATTCAACAAAATGACAACTTGCTTCCCATCATTGGAAAATTTAAACTTATTATTTAACAACCTTATCAATTCTAACAACAATGCTCTTCCATTAAAACATGTTGGTAAACTTATAAATGAATCTGATTTTTATGATGTAGAAATTAGAGTTGGAGCAGATGAGGATGTCAAGCTCATTCTAGCATCCTAAAGCAAGATCTTCATATTTTAAAGCTTGCTTTATCAAATAACTGGGTAAAAAAATCTGATGACAATATTATTTTATTTGAAAAAGGAGATATTTCTCCAAATGTATTTGAGGTTCTTTTAATGTAAGATTATTTTAAACTTTATAATTTAATTAATTAATTGTAATAATTGTAATAATTTTAATTACTTTTATTTTATAGGTATATTTACAACAGAAATCTTTATATGAATATCCTTAGTTGTGTGGGTCCCTCCTACAATTGAAAACTTAACGTGTAGTACAAATAGACAAGATAGTAAGTGGCCAGCATGCAGAGTAGCCATTAAAATCTTGTTCAGCAGCCCATAAGTCAACCAGCAATGCAAAAAAATACAATAGAAAAACTGAATAAAACTTTGCCTTATGAGTATCATACAGCAGACTGGAAAACTTTTTTATTTCATCTGAGCCATCCTTTATTAGATTTGCAAGATCTTTTCAGACTGTGAGACTCCTTTCAAAAAGAGGAAGTAAAGTTTGTTTGTTTCAACTGATGTTCATAAAAGCCTTGAAAACTATAATCTTTCAGAGGTGTCTCATCGAAATATGTATCCCACAGTATGGACATTATGGACATGGATAAAATGAATTAAACTTCAATAATATTAATTTTATTATTACATATTAATATGTAAACTCAGTCATGTTGGGGTGGGCCCCTGTGTCTGACCTATTGAATTTCATGTGTTTTTTTAAATTTAAAATTTTTTAAAATCCTCTATTTTCAAACATTAGAAGGTTGTGAAATTAACCTTTTTATATGCATGAAATCCCAGATCAAGTTCTTACCTGAATAGATGAACTCAAAAAAGCAGAAGAAAATCCAGTAGGCAATAAATTTTTTTGCAAAAAATAACAATAGGTAGGTAAGATTTTGGGGTGTGCGACATTCTAAGAAAATCAAAACTAATTAATGTCATATATTGATTGGTTATATGTGATTTTTTTTTGTGATCTGCATAT
>CAUDNR010000366.1:23006-33329 GCA_958430865.1 Entrophospora sp. SA101
AATAAAAATTTCTTGTGTTCATATGTGCACAAATTTTTTTTTGCAGATCATAAGATCGACGAATTTCCAACACTGCTCCTGTTCCATTGGCGTTAGTATAACGTTCTAACCATATTTAGTATTTTATTAAATGCAATCAATGGACCAGACTGAGGTTTCCAGTCCAAACTATTTTTGAACGTGTTAATAATAGAGATATATACTATTTTTATTTGTATTGATATAAATATTTTTTAATTGGTCTTCAAAGCCATATCATAACAACACGTTTTTGTCATCTGTTAAAAATAAATCAATTCGCGTCTGTCCAAAAAATTCTTTATACAACACCATAAACTTTTTTTTTTAAACACGTATTTTTCTTTTTTTTCTTTTTCAAAAATTAAAAATTAAAAATACGTAAAGAAAAGGGAAAAAAGAAGAGAAAATGAACTATATAGTCGAAAGAGGATAAACGTTTATCAAAAGAATGGTGGTGGTGGTTTTCATCACTCGTTGTCACTATAGTTTATATTTAAATATTAGGAATGATAATAACAAAGTAAGTAAATAATCAAATTATATTTTCTTTGGATGGGTAAAATTGGTAGTTTTGTTGATATTAATCCAACTTTCTAATGTACAGGAAAATGATCTAGAAGCTGAGGCAGTGGAGTTGAAGAAAATATTGGAAAAAAAAATGGTAAAGATCTCACAACACAAATCAACCAATCACAAGATTTTTAAGTATGCTCAATTATGATTATTAAGAAAAAAAATCAAAAGATAAAGAAGTTATTACCTTTATCATTATTATTAAATATAAATAATCAGATTAATCTAAATATTTATGTCCATTAGATGAGAAACTATAACTAACATCATTATTACCAATAATTGTTACTTTGTTGGAATTCATGGGTTGGGGAAGGTTTGTAAAATTTAATAATCTGCTAGTATAAATTGCATTTGGATGAATTACTGTAGTAATTGTTGAAGGAAGAAATTTTATTTTGTCTATTTTCTCAAACTCTTTTCTAATTTGTTCATTTTTATTTTTATAATTGGATGTTTATCTGGATTAGCATCCATGCATCTGAATGCTAGTCCAATATAGAATTTTGGTGTATTGTTTGAGAATCCAGGCCTCGAACCTCTACATATTTTCATTACAAGATATTCATCATGTGCCAAATTATTAAATAGTTGTTGACCAGTTGATACTACGGATATCAGAACTCCAAAACTAATTCATCTCATTAAGAAATTCATCAGAAATATTCTTGAATTATCTTGTTGCTTCAAGTTGTGTACTTTTAATCAATTCATCTAATGTTTCATTGCCACTAGTCCATCCTTCAGTTAATAGCTTTGGATTGCATGATTGACACCATGAATAATTAGTATTATATTTATTGCATGTTGGACATTTCCCATAATGGTATTTTCTTTTATCAGAATATTCATTATTTTTGCCAGTAGAAGTATTGTCATGATGTTTATTTTCATCCATGGTGTATTCCATCATGGTTTTTGTATAATTTGTCAAAAAAAATTTTTTTCAGCCATAAATATGTATGTATCACAAAATCTAAATTTTACCTGAACTATATACAACAATTCAGCATTGACACCCTAAAGTTGTAAAACTGTAATAAATATTGCAAATGTGTGATCTGAGTTATTAGAGTCATCAAATATGGCAAACTAAACTAAAATCACTACATGCTTGATTAGGGTTCCATTCGAATAAGGTTTATTTGAATTATATGTTTTACTCATTATGAATTTGAGTATTCAAATTACATTGAAAGTTTATTTGAATAAAATGAATAATGAATAAGACGAATAAACAAATAATTCAATAGTGATAGATAATTTAAATAAAAAAAATAAACGAAATAATTCAAATAGTTCAAATAAACGAATAAATGAATAGTTCGAAATAAAATGAACAATTCGAATGGTTCGAATAATTTCGAGTAAAACAAATAATTCAAGTAAAACGAATAATTTGAATAAAAGAATAAACAAAATAAAATGAATAATTCAAGCAAACAAGTATTTGAATAAACGAATGACAACAATTCAAATAAATGAATGATGACAATTCGATAATAAACGAATGATACAATTCGAATAATAAACAAATGACAACAATTCGAATGATGATAAACAAATGATAACAATTCGAATAATAAACAAATGATAACAATTCAAATAATAAACAAATGATAACAATTCAAATAAACGAATGATAGCAATTCAAATAAACGAATGATAACAATTCAAATAAATTAATGATGACAATTCGAATAATAAACGAATGATAACAATTCGAATAAACGAATGATTTGAATAATTCAAACAAAAATTTTATTGCGAATAGAAACTACTCTATTGCAGAGTCACCAAATCTGGCACAATAATATTCAAACTAAACTAAAATCACCACGTACAACTACACTACTTGGAGCATCCCTACAAGCAATATAGTAAAACTAATAAAAGGATTCCTAACTAATAATTAAATGTTGGCCAAAAGGGTTATGAATCAATCAACCATGCCAGATTTATTAATTAATGAAAGTGATATTTTTATTACCAAAGTATTATTATTGAAAGATCAATTATTTTTTAATTTTTTTTCACTGAAGGAGATTTCAAGTATTACAAATAACATGACTTTTTACATGATTTTGCCAATAAAATAAAATAAAATAAAATAAAATGATAAATGATGACTGATTGATAATTACTAAAGTTAAATGTCAAAAATGAGACAGTGATGATGTCATGATTAAACTGGTGAAATGTTTTGCCATAATTAATTAAAAATTTATCTTCCTTAAAAATATTATTAAACAGAAAAACATGGCAATGTGACTCTGGACATATTTGTATTACACCAATTCCATTCAATTCATTAACAGCATAGAAGACTTTGATGAATCTTTTTTTTTTGAAGTCAACACAGCTTTAATAGTACAGGTTTTTGGATTATTTTTGCAGGAAAAACAATCAATTAGCTGAATAAATCCTGAACTAGAGATAAATCTGTTTTTGACTGCTCATCAGATCAACTCACTTATTTCACTTATCAAAAAATTATGCTATTGATTCAGTATTAAAAGATTATGAAAATCATGATTCTTATATTTGTAGTCCTACTCTAAACCTAGAAACAACAACATCAAATCCATCATCTTTAAATACTGTTGGTTCTCAACTCATAATTTATGAGGAGGAAGTAAAAAAAGGAGCATTGCTTGAAAGTATTTCTTTAAATGAAACCCTATCAGAAATTCAAAATGCTCAAAATCTTAATGATGAATCTAACTCATTACAGCAAAATTATTTTTCAATGCAATGTTTAGAATACAAAAACACAATAACTCAAACATTAGTAAACATTTGGATGTAATTGATGGATATTTAGATAAGACAACAAAATATTAATGGTGAAATGCTGGAGAAACCACGGAATGTGTATTTAAAAACAGAAAATGCTATTACTATCCCATAAATGGTCAGAGTAAAGAGTATTTTTTAATGGTAACATAAAATAATGATCAGCAAAATAAAATGGTCAATTGGTCAACTTTTAAGGGTAGGGGGAATCACGTGGTATATTTAATAGTAAACAATGGCTCAAAAAAAATAATGTCGATCATCATAAATAACAATAATAACGTAATTCAATATTAATATTATAATAATAAAGGCTCCTAATACTATTTTTATTATTATTAAATAAAGGCACCAGACTTTAATTCTCCATTCTTTTGAGTATATATCCAAATTTCCACAATGCTTGCAAGTGGATGTTAGTATTAATTTCAATTAATTTTCTATGGACATAATAAATATTGTTAAACATAAAATTATTGATTTATTAACAGCATTTCCAATTTTCCAGATTATTTGTTGATATATTCTAACTAATTCACAATGTGTATTTCTAGCTTCTTTTTTAATTTTTTTACATTCTGATTTGCTTGATAATTCAAGTTTGATATCAAAAGAGCTTGAGAACTTTTAAATGATAAGAGGTAATCCATTAGGGAGTGTAGATACCACTTTCTCTACTATTCTATGAAAAATAATGCTGAAATTACATATTATCAACAGTAAGAAAATAAAATAATATTTATTCTTTTATTATTATAAATATTTGTGTTTGAAAATTATTGTATATATCACTAATTTTTTTACACAATAAAGATAGATATAATCTTGTCATGATTACAAATAACAAAAACATCCCACTAATGATGATGTTGTGTTGATGAAGAAAATGTTAATATAATAATGCTGAACAAAACACAGTAATAAAATTTTAACTTTTAATTTTGAAATTTGTTTTACAAATTATTTATTTTATTAATAAAATTTATATATGGTAAATAGTTTTTAAAAAAAGAAAGATGTTGTTAAACCTAGTATAAAGACTAGATCTAAATCAAAAAAAAATAAGTGTAAGAAATTTTTTGATACTAAGTCATCATAATTATAGTTGCAGACAGTTTCAAGGATTGCAGAAAATGTGAAAACAGTTACAGACACCAACTTTATATGTGGCCAACTTTGCCACACAGTGATGTAACAACATCAATGTACATGACCTCAAATGAGAGAAAGGGTACCAGCACAACATACAATGCAACCTACTAGGATCATATTCATACCTACCTAGTAGACACATACTTTAGTTCTAGTATATTCATAGTCTAGCCAAGTAGTTACAGAATATATAAGATTATGTAATTATTAACTACATATGATTCAGTTTCTAGAAGAGGCTCCATATATCTTAAACTTTTAATTTACTAAAACCTCAAAATTTTTAGGATGCCAGAATATTTTAAAATTGATAACTGTAATATTAATTTAGATCAAATTAAAAAATACAAAATAAATAAATAATTGAAGTGTTTTTAATTAAATAATAGACAAGATGTAAACAAAATTTTTATTTCCAATCTAATTACTGATTTTTTTTAGGAATTGCAACATTTTCCAAAATTTTCATTACACCAACAGTTTTAACAAACTTTAATTCTTCTTCATTCCTTACAAGTAGCATTCCAGCAAATCCAAGAGAATTTATTGAAACATATTCATATTTTTCAGAACGCCTAGGCACCATCATCATCCATGTATGTGTCATAATAAAATTATATGAAATATGAAAATAATCATTTTTAATAACATTTTTATGATTGGTATTAAAATCTTTGAGCATTCTATTGAGTAACGAATGAAAATTTTGTGAGAGATATTGACCAACTTCTTCATAATTTCCATGTTGATGTTGATGGTGTCTTTCACTAATTTGTTTTGGATCTAATAAAACTACATAATGAATGTAGGGTAAATCTTCAAATTCAAAGATTTCACCTTTTATATATATATAAAATTTTAGTAATTGTTTTTTTTTAATTTTAAAAAATATACATAATAGAATATTTTAAAATGATACTTTACCCGGTTTTCTGTTTTGGGCTCTATATATATATGAGCTGATTGGTGGAGTAAATCTGGCTTCACTTGGTAAAGGAATAACTTGAATATGTTTATGTGGTTGACTGCATTAATTTGATAAATTAGATAAATCTTAAAATTATTTTTTAAATTTTAAACAAATATAAGAAACTATAAATGTACCTTGCTCCTGACAATTCGCCACAATTGAAAAAGACAAGAGTTGGTTGACTTTTATTATGCATTATACAAAACCATATGGAAGCCATATCTTCAGGATTAAGAGGATTGGTTTGTTTTTCAAATTCTTTATTTCATAAAAATAAAAAATATCATCAAATAAATGTAATTTTAAACAATAAATAAGTGTACATAACTTATAAAACAGATACCTTTAGTGGCTATCACAAGATGATAAGGAACTATGCAATATTTGTTTAATAAAATCACATGTTTGCCATACTCTTGTACAAACAAGTCTTCGCTGTAAGGAGAAAAAGGATCCACCTTTGGTTTTTGTTCATTGTTTTTTTTATCGGTTGTACCAATAGGTTTGTTGGCTAAACTAGGAGCAAGTCTTATTTCAAACTGTAAAGGTTATGAAAACATTTACTTTTTACAATGATGCATATATAGTATGTTTTTATTTTAATAATTCACCTCTATGTCTATCTCAACAATTTTTACTACCCTGCTTTCCATGAAATAGACTTCACCACGTTTAAGAGCACGCTCATAGGTATCAATGATTCGATTTTCAAAATGTGTTTGCATATTTAAGGGCAGTGAACTATAGACAGGTGATTTTCACTATAATTTGCGTTGCACGATTATTGGCCGGCCATTTAATATTAAATTATTCCTAGCTTCAATATAAAACTTGTGGTATTTTTATATAATTTTTATTTCATCAATTTTCATGTGACTTCTAACTTTGTCATATGATACAAACAGGGATGATGATTTTATTGCAGAAAATAAAAAAAAAATATATGAATAAAATTATGACAATTTAATAAAAACCATATTAATTAAAAATTAAATTATTAATTCTCAAGAATTGATTTTTCTAATAAATTGTCTCTGATATTATCAATTAAATTTTTTTTTGCTGTAATCAACATTGCACATTCCATATAAATCTAAAATTTTCTAATTTTGGTAAAAACCTAAATTTATTTTGTCACATTTTATATCCAATAAAATCAACTTCCACCATGCTGCGCCGCTATTGTTGTCATCTTCTACCTGTCTTGAACAGTGTTGAGAATTTCCAGTTCCAGTGGGAAAATCACTGGAATTGAACATTGGAACCATTGGAACCATTGGAACCAATGAAAAATTTGTGTAAATTTTATTTTAATATCTGTAATAATGAAATAAATATGGGTAATGTCGCTGCCACTATATAATTTGGGTCAGACTTATGACAGATGTCAATTTTTCACAAAATTATATTTTGACCATTTTTTAGATGTTCATCTTGTTTGTGGCTTTGCTTACATTAATTATAATGCAAAAATTTTTTTTTAAAAAAATGAGTAGTAGACACAGGTAGAAAACCTTTGCATGATTGCAAAATATGTTGTAACAAAAAAGAGAGATAATGGTTAATAAAAGTAATTATTTAGCTATCTGCAAAGCCTGCATACAATAAAAGGATGGGAATGGTCTTTACATAATGCTACACAATTAAAATTTTCTAATACTGTTCCATCTATTGGTAATACCTAATTAATTGTGAAAACTTTGCAACCATTAATCCAGATAAATTGGAATCAGTAAATTCACATTTAGAAGTGATGAAACAAAAAAAACTGAATCAAGATTAAATAATAGTATAGAAGTTGAAGTTGATGCTGATGTTGATTGCATGTATTTTATATTATCATTGGATTAATTGCAATATTTTATTTGTTAGTTTATGATCTTACAACAGAATTGGATGATAATTATGATAATTTATCTATTACACCCTCCTCATCTGAAAGTTCTAATTCATTTAATATTTCATATATAAATCCAAATAAATGATGATATATATAATGAAACATCAGTTTATCATCAAACAAGTTATTGGTTCAAGGTACTGGATGATGATACTTTTAATGACACTAGTGATGAAAGTGAATTTGGATGATGATTCAGAAGAATTAAAAATTTTGTTAAAATATAGGGTATATCCAGCTGATAATAAAGAGGTCAAATGGAAATTAGCAAGATTATTTAAATCCAAATGAGTTCATATCATTATTTTCAGAAAAAAATCATTAAAAATTTATAAAATAAAATTAATTTAGCTTGTTCATTAACAAATAAAAATAAAATAAATAAAACCTATTGGTTCCATTGGTTCCAATGTTCCATTAGTGTTCCAGAAAAAAGTCACTGAAGCACTGAACTGGAACTGGAAATTTTGTTACAGTATTCCAGTTCCAGCAATTTTTCTAATGCTGGCTTTGAAGGAAGTGCAAGAAAAACTGAAAGTACTGTCAGATAATTTGGAAGCTTTGAATAAATTACTTGGATAAATCAAATTCGGATCACCTAAACTAAATTATAATGAGGAGCAAAACTATTATATTAAATCATTCAGTTTGAATATTACACAGCAAGTATTTGGGAAATATTTCAAAGAAAACAATAACTGATAATAATAAAATTGATGGGATTGCATGATATCTAATATATTCAATCTAAATTTGTTGACATTAATGAAAAAGTAGCCAAAATTATATGATGAAAATTATACCAGAGAGTTGGAAGATCTTAGATTATAACATGAAATTTTTGAAGCATATTGTTATGTAGGCTTTAAAGCAATTATTAAAGAAATCTACACCTTTAATTGTTTTTCAAAATAATCAAAATCCTTTATTTCCAATTGACAAAATTCTATAGTGCAGATTATCTATAATCATTAATTGCTTATAATAACAATTGTTCATGACTCAAGCTTCAAAACTTATCAGCTGGTTTTTTCTTAAACTGAAATTGGCCAGTTGGAGCCTTAGCATTTTGAAAATTCTGAATTTTTTTATACACTTAAGAAATTGAGACTAAGTAAATTTTGTGTTACAATTTTTTTCATGGAATATTTTCTACAATACACATTTGATTTATTTGATTTATTTATTTATTTTTTTTTTATTAATAAAAGTTATTTACAACAAAAAAGTTTAACGAACATATTACATTAAAAGAAAATCATTACCAAATTTGGTATTGAGATTCAAAATATTGATTGTAACACGAAAATTATTGTTGTAGTTCTGAGAAAATTTGGTACAATTTTTTTTTTAGATTATTTGTATGATTAATATGTATATTTTTGTGTTAAAATTTCAGACAAAAATTTAGCAAAGTTTTAAAAAAAAGATATGAATTAGTTTTACAGGAATTGGCAATCCTTTGTCAATCAATTCATATGTGTGGCAAACAAGTTAACATGATACTTTGCTGCCTTTTGAAAATCTTTTTTTTTTAAATTATAATAATAATAATTGAAATAGACAGTATTGAACTTGCTTTTTCATAATCTACTAAAAATCTACAAAAACCTATTAATTTGTTCAAAGCAAGCCTCTATATAAATTTAAAAAAATTTAAGTGCCGGGAGTTTAAATTTAAGTTTTTTTTTCTCTTATATATAAAAATGAACAAATTGAAACAAAATAAAAGTTTTTGAATTTTTAGTTGATGATCACAACCATATTAGGTAACCCAATGTTTATTCTTATTGCCGATTTTACTATTTATGGAATGACTAGGAAATATCACATGACAAAACAATTTTTATTGCATTTTTGATTGGAAATTTTTTCCCAAAATTCGTCGTCGTGGCGCAGTAAGTTGCGGGATTAGGTGTCCTGCACTGTAGAACTTTAGTGGTAAAACATCAAGATCAATTGCACTTGCTGCACTGAGAAATACACTGGCCTACAATAATTTACTGGATTTTGTCACATGATTCTGCATGCCAATTTCACAATCACAGATTTCTCCTTATTTTACATATAAATAAAGAAAATAACAAAACAAATTAATTTTATTACTTTTCTAGTTTAAAATGCGTAGAAAGGAGCTGCCAGTTGCTCAACATGAGCGAATTATTGGTGCATATATTAGTGGCATTAAACAAAAAGTTATTCTGCTCAGCTTGATATTCCTACCAGTACAATAAATGATACTATCAAACAGTATAAAGAAACAGGTTTTGCAACACCTGAAAAATGTCCTGGTCATCCAAAACTGCTCACTCAATGTGATACACATGATTTACAATGTATTGTCCATGATAACTGACTTTCCCCTCTTGGTGATATAACAAATAAATTTAATTCTCATCTTAACACAACTTTGCATTATAATACAGTTAGAAAATATCTTCATGACAAGGGCCTAGGTAATTATGCTACAAAAAAAAAACCTCTTTTAACAGAGAAACAGTGAAAAGATCAACTAAGATGGAGCAGAGAAAAACAAAACTGGGAAGAAGAATGGAAAAATGTGGTATGGTCAGGTGAGTCAAAGTTTGCTCTTTTTGAATCAGATGGCCAAGTAAGAGTATGGAGAAAACCAGTGGAAGCTTATAAAGAGGATTGTATTCAACCTACAGTTAAATTTGGTAATGTTTTGGGGGTGTTTTGGTTGGCATGGTGTCGGACCTTTGATTGTGGTGGAGGGAAACATGGATTCAAATGATTATATTAACATCCTTGCTTGGGGTGTGAGATGCCCTAATTAAATCAAAATTAGGTGATGTAACATAATGCTGATCAGCATTATACATGATATGGTAATTAGCTAATTACCGTAAATACGTAATTCGTAATTAACGTAATTAATTACCACTTTCAC
>CAUDNR010000367.1:4290-33312 GCA_958430865.1 Entrophospora sp. SA101
ACCAGTGGTTGCAATCGTTTTTATATGACGCAAAGATGGTAGCAACCATCATCAAAAGTTGCAGCCGGTATCCTTAACACCTCCTCCTTTGGATTACAAAAGACAAGAATATCTTTACCAGAATATTCGACCATTTGTGAAAGATGAATACAAAGACATTACTTGTCCAAGACCATTCTATACTGGCAACAAATAAAATATTTAGAACAAAACACCTCCATTACTTTATCACACTTGTTGATTTGTCCTTTATTGTCATTAAGTTTAATATATTTTGATTTTTTGACAAATATTGTTAGTTTTAAAGTAAAAAAAGTTACCAAAATAATTTATATACTTAATATGCACTCATAAAAAGGATATAAGTATATTAAAAGAATAATGACAAACCAAGAAATAATTTTAACTGAAAAGGAAATAAGAGAACTAATTGGTAGTTTAAACTGAAATCCAGATGAAACAGAGATAAGAGCAGTTATAGATTATTTTTGACTTCGCCCTTATGCATTAAAACACTTAGAAGAAAAAGAATTTAGAAAAAGTTTTGTTCACCTTATTTACATGCATAAAAATGCAATGAATTGATGAGTAAAAGCTGATAAAGAAGTTAAAAGTTTACAATCCTTAACAACTAGTTTAGAGAAAGAGAAGAATGAATTGCTTGAAAAAACTAAGCAATTAGAAGCAAGAGTAGAAGAAAAAGATAACATAATAGAGAATTTAGAAGAAAGAGTAGACATTGAAGTTGAAATGAACTTGAAGCGCTAGACAAGTCCAAAGAATATCATGATAGAAATCTTTTCTTATTAGGAATGTCAAAGGACACTATTATAACCAATTTGAAATTAAAAATTCAAGAATTAGAGAAGAACCAAAAAGTAGACAGAGTAAAACAATTACGAAAATTAGAAAACAAAGCCAAAACAAAAGTTAAGGAAAGAGTTAAAAAACTTAAAGAAAAAGTTAATACAATCAAAGAAAATGTTAAAGAAAAGTTCAACACTTATATTTTACAAAACAATAAATAACTATGAAATTAGAATACAGAATTTTAAAAATAGCAAAGGATAGCATAGAGAGTTGCAATTATTGCCCATTATATGTTCATTATGGAGAAGACATTACTTTCACTCCTGCTACCCATGAAATAATGGCATATGATAACAATGGAGATTGTGCTGATATTGCTTCCATCTGTGATAATTGTAAAAAAGATTTTGAAAACAATAATCTTTCTTATTGTGAACTTTGTGGCAGATTACAAAGAAATAGGAGAGGTTGTTATTGTAATCTATTGAAAGATGGAAAATTTAGAACACTTTCTGCAGAGAAGGGAACTTCCCAAACTATCAAATCTCATTTAGCAAAGGAAACCAAAGAACTTGAAAGGAAATTGAAAAGTGCCAAGGAGGAGTTGAACATTGAAAGAGAAGAAGTAGCCAAGTTTCAGGAAAAATCAGAAGAGTGAAGTAAAAAGCAAAAACAGGAATTATTGAATAAGATAAAGAGTTTAGAAGAAAAAATTAAGCAACTAGAAAAGGAAAACAGGAAATTAAAAGATCAACAGAATGGTCAATTAACTGCTCAAATTGAAGTCAAAGAGACTAAAAGATGATCTTGATTGAAAACAAAAAAGTAATTTAAAAATTGAGGAAATGCTTTCCTCTTATAAACTGAAATTTACTCCAACTATCAAAGAAAATGGTAGTTATTTTCTTTTTAAAGATTTTTGCTTTTTATTAGATAATAATGCATCATCATGATACTTTCTTTTTTTAACATTTATTATTTTTCTTTCTTCATGGTAAATTTCATAGATAATCTTTTCTTTTCTTAGATAAACTTCCAATGTCTGAGTTTCATTTATTTTGAAAATGTAAGGAGCGATTTTTTCACCTTGTTCTTTTTTTAAAATACTTCTGATAGTACTATAATTCTTGGGTTCCATGGTAGACCTAATGTAAATTAGCTTCATATTGTTATTTTTATATAGAGGTAATTCTATATACCACTTAATATTAAGAAAAAACAAATATAACAAATGGGGGATATTAATAATCACATTACTAAATTTTGATCCCTGAAATTCTTGGTAATACCAATGTTCACTTTGTCTGGTTTTGTTGCAGTATGCCCCATATTATAATAACTTATCCGATATTAATATCGTGTAACAAAATTTTTTAAATGGATTCAACAATTTCGGAACAATATTTTAACGAAAATGAAAGACTATTAAATACAGAAGATTTTTACGATGTAAAAATATATCTTGGTGCAGAACCAAACATTAAAGAGATCCATGCACATACATCTATCATATGCGCACATTGTCCATTTTTTAGAAATGCATTAACTAATGCAACAAGGAAAAACGGTTATTATATTATTGAAAAAGCCAATATTAGTGAAAAAGCTTTTGACCCTATTCTCAAGTAAGTTTAAAATTATATTATTATTGCCATTAAGTTAATTAATTTAATATTATTGAGTTTATAATAATAATATTTATTTATTTTGAAAGATTTTTGTACACATGTAATATAGAATTAGATGATTATACTGGAGTTGATATTTTGCAAATATTAATTACAGCTGATGAACTTGGTCTTGAATGGCTTTACAATTATACAATGAACTACTTTATTGAAAATCATGAGGATTATATAGAAGAAAATCCAGTTCAAATTCTACAATCAGTTTATTCTAACAAACTATTTATGGAATTGGAAAGTGTCTTCCTAAAGAAATTTTGTAAAAAATTATTTGAGTCAAGTGAATTTAAATTATTAGAAAAACCAACTTTATTGGAGATTCTTAAAAGGGATGATTTTTGTGTTGATGAAATAATTGTTTGGGAAGATATCCTTAAATGGGGGTTAGCAAGACATCCAGAAATTAATAACAGTGAAATTAAAAATTGGTCACCACAAAATTTTGTTGATATGGAAAATACATTAAAGGAATTTATTCCTGTAATAAGATTTCAGGATATTTCTAAAAAGGATTTTTGTTCTAAAATTATTCCATATCAGAAGCTTTTTTCAGAGTTATTTTGGAATAACCTTTTACATTGTTATATAATGGATGCTGATCAGCAAACTTTGAATTTATTACCATCAAGGAATCCAAACATTCCAAAAATTCAATCATTAACAATTAACAATGAGCTTATTTTGCTTTTTGCAAGCTGGATTGATAAAAAAAGCCCACAATCATTCAGAGATCTTAAATACGAATTTAAACTTATATATCGTGGCAGTAGAGATGGTTTAAATCATACTAAATTTCATCGAAAATGTGATAATATCAATAAAACTCTTGTAGTTGGCAAAATACAAGACTCAGATCAATTAATAGGAGGTTATAATCCACTTAATTGGAATTTAATTAATGGAAAGTCTGTATATAAAAATACAACTAAAAGTTTTATTTTTAACATTATTGATAGAAATGATCTTAATACTGCACAGTTTAGTTATGTTATTAAGAATCATGATAAAGCAATTCGCTGTCAACCTTTATCTTTAGCTGTTTTTGGTGGTTATGATCTTAGCTTCAAATCAAATCATACTATTGCGGGAAGTCCATCTTCTTATATTAACATTAATATAGTAGATGATAGTGAATATGATGAATTAGAAGTATTTCAAATAATTGATAAAGAATAAAATTAGAAGTATTATTTTATTTTACTAGCTTAATATGGATAATTAAAGATTTCAATATTCTTCCCTTAATAGTCATTTAACTCGAATAAATATAAAAATTTTTTTTCATATAAAAATTCAATATCTAGTTCGCATTATTTAGAAATGGAATTTGTGCTCATTCCCCTTTCAGAGATGTCTCCAACTCCAAACATTTTTTGCTCTCCTAACCCATTCAATATTATTAATTCAATTAATAAATATGAAATATCATATTTTTGAAAAAGGAAGCCAACTGTTTATTTTTCAAATGGAATACTTGCACTTGGATCAAATTCTCTGTTACTTTTTCTCTAGAGTCAGCAGCAAGAAGTGTTGTTTCTAAAGTTTGCTTTTTCATAAATTCTTTTTTTGAGATAGATGCTTTTTCCACCACAATGAGCATCTACTGTGATTTATGCACCCATTTGATAGAAAGGACAGAATAATCACAGCATAAAAAGCACCATGATTTTCTTTTGCTCTTGTGTGTAAACTGTCTCTGCTAGTTTTATCGAAGACATTTTGAATTTTTTATTTTATTTTTGTTTCTTTACCTATGCAACATGCGAAGAACTATTATCTTGCATCAATAAAAACATTGTTTAGATTTTTGTTTTACTTGATTTGTCTCAAAAACAATCTAAATAAACGCTCATAACTCCATCTTGTGTTTGAACATTATAAAAGCAACGAGCGCAGTACCTTTGGCAAAGGCAATAATAATAAGCCACATTTTAGTGAGGTTACGGTTAATAAAAATAAATCGGTCGCAAGTAAATAATAAAAAGGAACTTTATATAAGCTTTCGTAAAAGAGTCATATCAATCTATTTAAAACCATAACGAAGTGTAACAAAATTAAATAATTAAATGAGTGTCATATTGATATCGCCTTTGCAAACATATAAAACTAGCAATTCTCATGCGTAACATCCCTCATAACAAGGTCCATTATAAACGAGGCAGTAAGCAAGAACCCAAGTAAGTTCGTAAACTAATTAATTGACAAGCACTAAATTATTGTGCATTATTTGACCAAATGTTAAGCCATACTTGTTAAATACATTTTTAATGTTTGAGCAATTATTAAACTTTTAATTCGACAGATTATTTAAACGCCTAGATAATCAATTAATTAATGATATTTGAGCAATATATAGGATCTGATGACGAATTATGATGCCTGAGATCATTTCCCATTACGCCTCTTTTTGAGAACCAAGGTTGATTATATGAGAATGATGAACTTTTATTTAAGCTTGTTAGCACACATATAGCCATAAGTTGGTTAACAGGTTTTTACGTTGTAACAATGTTTTTCTTGATTGTAAAGCATGACAATATATATCTTCAATTCCAGATACTTCCAAGTCCCATGTTTTCCTAAATAGTCAATAACTTATTCCATTTACCAACTATAATAAAACCTGGTTGTCTGATTACATCTTTTAAAACAAAATTATCCAAATAAAGAATGGTGCCTCTTTTCACTAGTAATTATAAATTCCTTAAGGACTGGTTTTCCAAGCCTGTGTTTCGTCATACATTTTGCGATTTCATCAGGAAATCTCTCTCGAGCGGACATAGGTGTTATCCGAAATTTGTTTTGCGTTTGCCGAATATTTCTGAATTCTCGACATTTTTTATATGAATGAACATAAAGTAACCACTCGCTCGCTCTATTTAATTTTATTTTTGATTAGAAAATTCAAATAATTTCGGATACAATATAATTTTACTCCACTATGAAAAATCCTATTTATTTTTATGCAGTTTAGGTCAAGTTTGGTAAAGGGTTCTGACAGATATCTCTTTTATAAATACCAGAAATCACAAAGGAGAAAGGGATCCAAAAAAAATAAATACGATTTAACCAAAGCTCATAAACAGGAACAATTCCGAATGGTAATTAATTGTTGAAGGAAAAAAAGCGCAAGTTAGTCAACGTTGTGCAAACAGCATACCAAACGTTCTAGTCATTATTTCTCTGACCCAAATATGCATGTGGTTACTCACTCATCTTGTGGATAATTCATTGCGTTTTCTTTCAGTAATAATAAGTTAAGTCGTTTTCTTTAATCCGGTAATTGTGAGTGTTTCAGGTCAAGCATTCTTTAACCAGAATCATGTTTGGTATCACCAAGTCAGATGACCTGATTCTTGTACACTAATATTTCCACTCGTAAGTCCAAGTTTGTGAAATTAGCTAATTAAAAGAACATATTAACATATTTTATTTTATTGATTAATTTCGATCCACATATAACATGAAACATAAACTTAAATTCCGAAAAATTTTATTTTAACTGAAAAAATTTTTTTCTTTGCGAAATTATATATTCAACATTTTTATAAAGCATATATATTTTAGTAAGACAAACAAGAACTCTTGATATTGGTGCACCGAGAGGAAATTCGAAAAATCTATGACTCAAAATGCTCATCTAAAAGCAAAACGTTGCGAAGGTGCACATCAAAATAGTCTAGAAACATTTCCTATCTTTGCCATTCCAATTGTATGTAAAAATATTTATTGATATGATAAATAATAATTGCTTGATGATAAAAAATTAATTTTTCATTTTTGTTTGTTTAATTGGCAGCAATTTTGTAGCTACTGGCCTCTTAATACACTGTCATTGTTTTACATTACCTCGCGTGTTCTTTTTATGTTTATAATCATTCTTGGTTAGGTGGATTAGGGATTAGTTTTACTCTTTATATTATTTTTCTAACTAATTAATTAATTCCCCATGTGACAATAAATTCTATCGATGTATTAGTCCTTAATTTTTTAACATAATACTAATATTGAATAATATTATCACACATCTTTCCTAGTTAAGTTACAAGGATTATTCCATTAACTATTTTTGAACAAAGTGTCCAGGATTTGTGAAATTCACCTATTTGCGGTTAGACCAATGGTCGCCACTAATTTTATTAAATTAGGGGTTGAAGTTCTTGCTACTTTTGTAAAAAAAAAAATGATAAAGAAAATTTTTTTATCACTAATTTTCAAAATTTCACGTTCATGTGATTACTTCTTTCCCTCCTTAATAGCATCGTGTAACTTCTTTGTGACACGATCTTATAATTTTATGTCGCACATCTTTTTGTATGTAGTACATAAAATTTTTTTTTTAAAAATATTTTAGACTTTTTTGACTTTGACTTTTTCACTCTAAACAACGAATTAATTTTGGTTTTAATTCTTTTTTTTTGAAAAAAAAAGTTTACAATTTATCCTCTAATTTGCTTGTACATTATACATTTATCAATTAAAAAAATATGAGCACACACGACAAGGGACAAGCCCAACTTAATGGAAATGGAACTGACAAATTACCTCGCCTACAAATAATTGATGAAAATCAACATTTCACGTAGGCTTCATTTTTTCTTCGATTTATACACTGTGAATTTAATCATGAAATTAAATGTCTTATTTGCTGTTCCGTTTTGTGTAAATAGAAAAGAATTGCCAAATTTTATGAAAGAGGAATGGAATCTAGCAGATTCTGGCTTCAATTATAATATAGTAGCAGTTTTTGGTTCACAGAGTACAGGAAAAAGTACGAATCAAATAATACATGTAATTTCATCATTAATCTATATATTTAAATACAATCTATTTTTTTTTTGTTTGATTATCAAGGTACTTTGTTGAATAGATTATTTGGTACAAGCTTTGATGTCATGAGTGAATCAGCACGTCGTCAAACCACTAAAGGTATTAACGGATTTTTTTTTTTTTTTCAATCAATTAATTAATTAATATTTTATAAACAATAATCAATCATAATCATATTTAATCACACATTTATTTTTATTTATAATAGGTATTTGGATGAGCCGTGGTAAAGATATGAATGTATTAATTATGGATGTTGAGGGTACAGATGGCAGAGAACGTGGTGAAGACCAGGTATAATAATATAAACGCATATTTTATTTATATATACCAATATTAATTTGATTTGCGTACATGCTATGCATCTCTAAGATCCAATAATTTCCAATATATTTAAAATAGGATTTTGAGAGAAAAAGCGCATTGTTTTCAATGGCAACTTCAAATGTCATTATAGTAAATCTTTGGGAACATCAAGTTGGTCTTTATCAAGGTGCTAATATGGGTTTATTAAAAACCGTGTTTGAAGTTAATTTACAATTATTTCAGGCTGCAAGAGGGTAAATATCAATTTAAATTTTATCTCGTACAAAATAAATATATTTATTTTTTGGTTCGTTTTTATTTCCTTAATAGGGGAGAAAAAACATTATTGCTTTTTGTGATTCGTGACCATGTTGGTGCGACCCCTCTAGAAAATTTAGCAAATACATTAACCGCTGATCTGGAAAGGATTTGGGACAGTGTTTCAAAGGTTATCATCATCATCATCATCATCATCATCATCATCATAGTTTAATTTACTTTTTAAAAAGAAAACATACTCACTTTTTCCATTTTAAAAAGCCTGAAGGTTTGGAAAACTGTGAGATCAAAGATTACTTTGACTTTATGTTTACAGCTTTACCGCATAAACTGCTATTACCAGAAAAATTCGACCAAGATGTTATAAAATTAAGAGAAAGGTATTCTTAATACTGTTAGCACTTTTACTTCTACTTCTTATCATCTATTATTTATTAAATGAATTTTTATATATTGAATTTTTTTAGATTTACAAATCCAAATCATAAAGATTCTGTATTTAAATCAAATTATAGTAAACGTGTGCCTGCTGATGGTTTTCATGTTTATGCTGAAGGAATATGGGATCAGATTATGTCCAATAAAGATTTAGATTTGCCAACGCAACAAGAACTCCTTGCTCAATATCGTTGTGATGAAATAGCAACAGTATGTTTTTTTAAAAAAAAAATTTTTTTTTTCACATATTTTAAGCTTGTTTTTTTTAAAAAAAATTTAATCTTTTTTTTTCGATAGGTTGCTTTTGATGCATTTGTGAAAAAAATTAAAGGATTTCGTCAACCTATTGAATCTGGTAAAGTTATTGAAGAATTGGGAACAGAAATGGAGGAAATTAGAAATACAACTATAAGTAAGAGCAAATTTTCTAAATAAATCATACTATGTATTTATACTCGTATTTGCACATTTTTATATTGATATTTTTTTTTATCCATTTAATAGAACAATTTGATAAAGAGGCGTCACGTTATCATAATGAGGTGTATAAACGTAAAAGACAAGAAGTTCTTAACAAAGCCAATTCTCAGCTGCATGTATTTTTCACAGGTCAACTGAAAAATCTATCCAAGAGAGCAGTTACGATTTTCAATTCCATAATTCATGAAAAATTAAAAGGTGAAGGCTATGATTTTGCTGAAGTTGTGTCCAATGCTCGTGAACAAGTTATTGATCAGTTCACAAAGTCCGCAGAAGGTAAATTCTACCAATCTCTTAATCACTATCACTATAATTAGTTACTTAATTATTGGTACATTAATTAATTAATATTTTTTTAATTTATTCATTATAAAATTATTCAGTAATTTTATTGTCTGATACTGATTGGACATTTGATGAAGAATTGAACCAATTAACCGAATCAATTAATGATGTTGCTGCTAAATCACGTGTAGAAGAAACAAAGAAGATGATTAAAGCATTAGAGGTATTATTTATATAATTTATGAAATTTGTAACCTTCGTTGAAAGGTTCATTAGCTCAAAGATATTTTTATTATTCATGTATGATTAGAAATCATTTCAAACGCAAATCAACGAATTTGTCCCATTATATTTCAAAACTCCCGATCAAAACATGTGGCAAAAAATCATTGGAAAATTTCAACAAGTTCTTAATAGTACACAACAACAATTACTAAAACGAGCAAAAAGTATTATATATATTCGTTTGTTGCATTGTGTATGTATTATTTATACTTATATTAATGTTTATACATGTATAATTTTTTCTCAGGTTTTAATGCTACAGAAGAAGAAAATAATGAATCAATCATAAACCTTCGTAAACAATCCTGGTTACAATTACGAAAAAAACTTGAGGAAGAACTTGCAGATAATATGTTTTTATTGAAATTACGTGAAAGGTTTGTGAAAGAAATATTTCAATTAATATTACAAAGTAAAAGTTTTTAATCATCTAATTAAAAATTTACTTCGACTTCAATTTCTAGATTTGAAGAAAAATTTAGATATGATGAAGAGGGTTTACCAAAAGTATGGAAACCTGAAGATGATATCGACTTACATTTCAAAAAAGCTAGAGATGATGTAAATAATGTTTTAATATTTTTCAGTTTTTAAAAAAGAGTATCATTTATTAACCTTTTTTTTAAAAAATTGTCTATTGGAACTGTCTGCAGGCATTGAATTTGATTCCTTTATTTGCTCATATAAAAATTCCTTCAGATATTGAATTAGATATTCCTTCAGATGAGGTAATAATAATAATGTTTTTAATTATACGCGTATATATTTTTTAAATTTTAAATTTAATGTTTATATGTTTTAATAGGAACTTGATTTTGAAGAGTCATTAACTATTCTATCAGAGACAAAAGAACATGATTTAACAGTTCGATTTAAACGGGAATCAGATGCATTCTATCTTGAAGCTAAACGATCAGTCGTAGCGATAACTGCCAAAGTACCTTACTGGATATTATTTATTATTGGTAAGTATAAAATATAAATCCTTTTGAGTTAAAAAAATAATTTATAATTATGACGATAATAATTATTTTCCCGTTACTTTGCTAGTTATACTTGGTTGGAATGAATTCATGGTTATCATAACATCACCATCTTATTTGATATTAACTGGATTTTTTGGAATAATTTTTTATGTTGTTTGGTTATTAAATCTTATTGGAACCGTAGAAACATTCATGCGTATGATTATAAATGAATTTGTTAAGGTAGGAAAAGATAAAATCAAAAACAGTTTAGAAGAAAGTGGCCATCCAATAGTAGCCGAAAAATTAGGCTATATGCTTGGTGATACTAGTGTTGTAACAAAAAAAGAACAATAACTATGAAATAATTGATTATCATAAATCATTTTTTATTATTGACAATCTTCTAAATAACTTTCCAACTTTTTTTGGATCTGTATAAAATTTTTTTATAAAACAAAAAAATCATTTTATTTATTTATTTTTTTTCTTTGGAAATTTCTATAATATTATTATATATATATATTATATATATTATTATTATTAAAATATGTATTAAATTTTTTTTCTTTATTTGTTATTTTTTTTTTGATTTTTTTGTTTAGAACGTTTGTTTTTTTTTTTTATGATAGAAAAAAATTATATAAATAAAAAATATAATATATAAATATTGATTTTTATTATTATTAATTAATATTTTTTTTAATATTGTAAATGCAATAAGAGGAAATTAATATGATTAGTTATAATGATGAATTGTAATAATATGACGATGATGAGAAGAATAGAAGGAAGAAACGTTAATTAATATTAATATATTAATATTGGTTTTTTTTAATAAATTAACTCTCACTGATATTCTTGAATCTTGCTTTTTCTTTATTAACGCGTGAAACAACAAAATCCTTTTTTCTAAAAACGTCTTATTTATAAGATCTAAATCAATTTTGTAGTTAAAATATCCTTTGTCGTTTTGGGTATTTAAAATAGATTTTAAAAATATTGTCGATTTTCACGTTTCATCTATATTGTTTAAATTGATGGATGCTTGTTACTTTCTTATTAACTTTACAATTACCATCAAGGAAATAATGAGGCTTCACTTCTTAGATGGCCATGAAAGGCTGTCAATTCAATTCTCTTTAATTTTTATTATGTGATCGAAACTATGGTTTCGTTTCTACAAATAAGTATTCAAAAGTAAACTATGTTGCACTTTCATTGTCGGTTAATTTTCAAATTGTTTAATTCTGACCATTTCTAAAAATGCTTCTTTCCATCACGTGCGTTCTCTTAATGGTGCATTTTCGTAGAGAACTAAAGTAGCTAAATCAAAATTACAAATATCAAGAATAACCTTGATATGAGCTTGACCCATTGCTTCTTCCTTTTAGGGCCTTTTCCGTGCTTACTAACACCACTCTTATTTAAAGCTCCCAAAGGTTTGGGTTTTCGGTTCATTTTCGATTTGAACACCTCAATTAACAAATGAATTTTATGTTTTCATTGTCCGAATAGAATTTATTAATATTAATCGGGCACCACTCTTATTATTATAATTATTAATTATTATTTTGATTATCCCCCTCTCCGACTAATGATTCGAAATTAATATATATAATAATAATACTAACATTAATAAACGCAAAATGTGTTTAACTTGTCATAAGATTAATATTTATGTAATTAGAACATTTGTATCTGTAATAACAGCACTTATTGTCATATTATATAGCACCCGTGAAAAATGTTGTCGACGATAATAATGTTGTTGCTTTGTTTCAGTAACTTTTAGGCGAATCATAATTAAATTCACATATAATTCATTGAAACACGATTAGTATTCCTATAACACATCTTAAATGCCACTTTGCGGTTAGACACAATAATAAAATTATTTTTTAGGTGCTATTATCACTTGAATCACCATGTTATGGAGACGCAATATATAAACACCTATTCTACATAAAAATCGTACTTGAAAATTAAAGATATGAACTTCCTGCATTTTTACATGGTATTTTCATTATTAAAAATTAAAAATTCATTTTCAACAAGGAAAAAGATATAATATCTTCCTTTGACGGAAGTAGTGGAAGATCATGTTATATATTCATTTATCAATCATTGAACTTATAAATCATCGGCAAATGTGGATAATATTTGTTTTGGAAACAATGTTAATAGTACCGGTTTTTTAGCAGAAAATTAAATGATAACAATAATATTGGTTATTTAGCAGACAATGAAATAGTATATGTAGATAATAATAATATAGAAAGTGGAGCCAGTGTAGAAATAATAATAAAGTAAAAATAACAATATTTTTTACTTCAATAATTCAATTAAACAATCAAATTTTTTATTTAATCATTATTTTTTTTTTACTTAAATCAAGAGGTTTGATTTATGTCAAGGGTTTTTGCTTATGTTAAAGGTTTACTTACATCAAGTTTTTATGTGATAAGAGTGAATGATGATTACTGAAATTTGTTTCTCCTTTTTCACTGCCTAAAAGTTCTTAATATTAATTATTCAATTATAAAAACATGCGATCAAATTTATTTTCAAATAATAATAAAAACAAATTATTAAATTATTAAATAATGAAAAATAATTAATAAATGGTGATTATCTACCCATCGACAATTTACCCAATTTTCCAACTTTAACCTTAATCAACTACTTATTGTTATTATCATTGTAATTAATTAATAAATAATCATATATAAATTAATAGATTTCAATTAATTAACCAACTATTTAATTCCACCTTACTAAAATTATATTTCATAATTTAATAAAGCTGTCATTACTTAAATTCAATTTAGCAAATTCGTCACTTAATATTCTACTTGTATGATATGCTAATGGATGTGATTTGTGTACTTGTTGCAAATCACTACTACCACCAGTAGTATTATAATTAGTATTATTATTGATAATTTCACCTAGTTGATTATCAGCAAAATCCAGAAGCTCTCTGATAGTTGGTCTCTTGGCCGGATCCACATCCCAACACCTTTTCATCATTTGTGCATAGTCATCAGGCATTCCTAGTAATATTGGTGGTCGTAAACCTGCACATATATTAGACATTAAGTCACGATTATGTGCTTTATCATCAAATGGTGGATGACCTGCAAATATTTCCCATATTAACATCCCAACACTATAAACATCAGTTTCTTTTGTTTTTTTTTCCTTTAAATAATCTGGTGCAATATAAGGTACAATTCCATAAATTTTATTTGATGATTTTTCATCAACTGGTCCACATAACCCTAAATCTGTGATATAACAAACACCTCCTTGGAATAATATATTACCACTATGTAAATCACAATGAATTAAATCTTTTTCATGTATAAAATATAATGCTTCACATAAATTATTAAAAATATTAATTCTATCTTTTAATGTTAAATTTGGATGATTTTTTTGTATATAATCTCTTAAATTTCCATTTCGCAGATAATTAAGCACCAATGCATAATTTCCATTTTCTGGGGATTAGTTATACCATGACATTGAACGGGTCTGATTCATTTCGTCAACAATCATTTCGTCAACAATCATTTCGTCGACAATCATTTCGTCGACAATCATTTCGTCGACAATCATTTCGTCGAAAGTTCATTTCGTCAAAAGTTTGTTTCATCGAAAATTATTTCGTCAACAATCACTTCGTCAACAATCACTTCGTCGACAATCACTTCGTCAACAATCACTTCGTCGACAATCACTTCGTCGAAAGTTCATTTCGTCGAAAGTTCATTTTGTCGAAAGTTCATTTTGTCGAAAGTTTGTTTCGCCGAAAGTTCATTTTGTCGAAAGTTCATTTTGTCGAAAGTTCATTTTGTCGAAAGTTCATTTCATCGAAAATTATTTTGTCGACAGTTCATTTCTACAACAATTCATGTTAATTTGCATGTATTATAGTGTTACCAATTATGTTTGAATTAATTGATGATAACAATTGTTTATGCGGATCAGAATGAATAGGTTTACTAACATATTAGTTTAATTAGTGGATAATTTTGGTTTAAAAAGATAATAAATGTTTATTTATTTTATTTAGTCAAGGGTAATTAAAGATTTAGAAGAGAACGGTCATGTGAGCTATGTTTTAACACAAAATTTTAGTCCATGTAATCATTGATTGTCCAATCAAAATCGTGAATTTGATAACGTAAATGAATTATTTATTTATGAGAGTTAATAAAAATATTCGACAAATGGTTCAAAATTAAGAAATTGGAAGAAAGCATGCAACAAACCTTCAAAATAGTCTAATAAATTAAATTGTACTACTCGAAGATGTATTTAAAGGGTTGGTTTTCGACTTGGTCGAAAAACAAACATTCGTTTTGCAATCTTGATTAACATTTACTTTGATCAAACCCGTCTATATAATTATTTGAACAATTGATAATAATAAAAACGTTAATTAAATATATTTTACAAACAGCTTCATAGATCTCGACTACTTTAATACTTACTTCAATCAAACCCGCCTATATAATTATTGATAAACATTCATTTTGCAACCTTGATTAACATTTACTTTGATCAAACCCGCCTATATAATTATTTGAATAATTGATAATAATATAACGTTAATAAATATATTTTACAAACAGCTTCATAGGTCTCGACTACTTTAATACTTACTTCAATCAAACCAGCCTATACAATTATTGAATAATTGATAAACATTCATTTTTCAAACTTCATAGATCTCTATTAACACTCATTTCAATCAAACCCGCCTATATAATTATTTGAATAATTGATAATAATAAAACGTTAATTAAATATTTTACAAACAGCTTCATAGATCTCGACTACTTTAATACTTAACATTTACTTTGATCAAACCCGTCTATATAATTATTTGAATAATTGATAATAATAAAACGTTAATTAAATAATTTTACAAACAGCTTCATAGGTCTCGACTACTTTAATACTTACTTCAATCAAACCAGCCTATACAATTATTGAATAATGATAAACATTCATTTTTCAAACTTCATAGATCTCGATTAACACTCAAACCCGCCTATATAATTATTTGAATAATTAATAAAGCGCTCATTAAATATATTTTACAAACAGATTCATAGATCTTGACTTTTAACACTTATCTTGATACAAGATATTCAATAATTGATCAGTATATTTTACAAACTTGCTTTGGAAGCTTGTATGTCGTCATACATCTTGTATTTAATGGTCTACTTTTCTTTGAATTTTATTTTTTTTTTAGATTACACAACAAAATTATAGAATAAATTTAATCCAATGAAATGGTTGGTATCCCATATTTTGCACAACTTGAAAAAAAGTTGATATATAAGTCATAAAATTGGTTTAATAGTATCGACTGAGGGAAAAGCATGCAATGTGAAGTACCGGGTATAGTCCCCTGTGTCCGGCTCCCTTAGGTGCAATGCCTCACTTTGGACCGGCTGTAAAGTCCCGCGTGTGGGGGAGGTGGAACTGACGCGGGTGGCTCATGTTGGGTGTATTGACCCTTCGTGACATGACCCTCCTTTTTGTTAATTTTTATTATTTATTTTATTTAGTTAATTAAAAGGAAACATTTAAAAAATTAGACAATTTTCGCTAATTGATTTGATTGGTCACATTTGTAATATATGAAGATCCATCAATCAATTATATTATAATTATATAGTAGCAACGACAACAACGAATCATTGTTTTTTGAGGATGATTAAGATCCAGTTGGTATAAGAGTAATCGAAGTAAGTTATAAGGACAAGATCTATGAATAAAATATTCTAACAAACGTTTTATTAATTATTCAAATATTTAATAGTTTATGTAGGAGTAATCGAAGTAAGCTTTAAGGACAAGATCTATGAATGAAATACTCTAACGAACGTTTTATCAATTATTCAAGAGTTGGTATAAGAGTAATCAAAGTAAGTTTTAAGGACAAGATCTATGAATAAAATATTCTAACGAACGTTTTATTAATTATTCAAATTATTCAAATATTTAATAGTTTATGTAGGAGTAATCGAAGTAAGTTTTAAGGACAAGATCTATGAATGAAATATTCTAACGAACGTTTTATCAATTATTCAAGAGTTGGTATAAGAGTAATTGAAGTAAGTTATAAGGACAAGATTTATGAATGAAATATTCTAACGAACATTTTATTAATTATTCAAATATTTAATAGTTTATGTAGGAGTAATCAAAGTAAGCTTTAAGGAAAAAATCTATGAATGAAATACTCTAACAAACGTTTTATCAATTATTCAAGAGTTGGTATAGGAGTAATCGAAGTAAGTTATAAGGACAAGATCTATGAATAAAATATTCTAACAAACGTTTTATTAATTATTCAATGGCTTATGTAGGAGTAATCGAAGTAAGTTTTAAGGACAAGATCTATGAATGAAATATTCTAACGAACGTTTTATTAATTATTCAAGAGTTGGTATAAGAGTAATCGAAGTAAGCTATAAGGACAAGATCTATGAATAAAATATTCTAACAAACGTTTTATTAATTATTCAAATATTTAATAGTTTATGTAGGAGTAATCGAAGTTTTAAGGACAAGATCTATGAAGTTTGCAAAATATTCTAATGAACGTTTATCAACTATTTAATAGTTTGTGTAGGAGTAATCGAAGTAAGCTGATCTATGAACAAAATATACTAACGAAGGTTTTATCAATCATTCAATAGTTTATACAAATTTATCCTTTATTTAACTTATATTTAATAACATCACTATAATCATTTACATATGTATATAGGAAGGAAGAAATGTACTTGACGATCTAAACAAAATGTCGAAGAAATTAGTTTAATAAATTAAATTGTGCTACTTGAAGATGTATTTAAAGGGTTGGTTTTCGACTTGGTCAAAGGACAACTCTCTTTCTAACTCTTCTCTTGACCATATCTCTCGATATAACTTCGAAACTACCTTGATATAACACGAAATGATTGTTGATGAAGTAAACGTGACCAATTTAAGAGACAAATTTATTTAATAAAACAAAAAATGATTTTTTTGAATGTTCTAGTAAATTTTCCATTGTTGTCATATCATCCCGTTGTTGGTTCAACATTACTCAAAGCTTAATTTAGTCGTTTTCTTACGTTAAATATTGCATTATGAAATAATTAATAATTAATAAATATGACTAGAGATGGGCAGATCAATACTATACGTATAGTGATACGTATAGTGCGTATAGTTCTAGAACTATATAGTAGTAAATGTAAATCAATTCCTGTTTAGGTTATCTCCAAATAATAGATGTAATGTTGCACATAAAAATTAATTGAAAATTAAAGTTTATTTAATGCTTAATAGTAAATTAAAGTTTATTTAATATTTAATAGTAAATTAAAATGCTTGCATAATAATGCATTACTTTCTCACGATATATATATTTTAAACTTATTGTAACAATTTACATTTCATCACGAATACAATATATGAATAAAGAAAATAATTAAACATTAATGGCGAACAAATTAATTTTATATTTTAAGTATTTTCGCTAATTATGTTTAGTAATATTCAGATAGATGAGATTATCTGTATTTTCTTGTATTATAAATAAAGAATAACTTCTATTTAAAGTATTTGTTTGTAGTAAAGTGTTTAATTTGTCTTTAACCGGAGGAATTATTTTGCTAATATTAGGATTGATGATTTACTAAAAAAATATTTGGATAATTTTTAAATCTCCCGCAACTCCTCTCCATCTCTCCAATAATAGTATTTTTGATGCTTTCTTTGGTTTTTTTCCATACTCTTGACCAAAGTAATTCTTCACAAATAAATTCTTTACATTTATAATGACTCGTCAAAGTGCAATTTGGCAACATTTTAAACATATTGGTAGTGTTAATGGTTATAAGCAATCACGCGTTGAATGTCTATATTGCAAAAACCCAAAATATCAATGTGCTAGTTCAGTATCTAGATGTGAAAACCATTTACGCATTTGTCCAAATGCCACAATTCAAACTAAAAAAAATTATTTTGGAGAACATTTTGATACTTCAAATACTAGTATACAAATAAATGAAAACATAACTTCTAATAATGCTACATTCATTACATCAAATGCAACAATCACTTCAGATCCAAATGTTGCACCAAGTTCATCCAACAACCGAAGAACCATAAACAGTTTTGTTGACAGAATATCATCCATTGAACAAATAGAAAACGAAAAATCATTTGCTAAATTAATTTTTCAGTGTGGATTGCCATTGTCTCTTTCTGAAATGGAACCATTAAAAAATTGGATTAAAAAAACAAGACCAGCATTAAAATTACCATCAAGAAAAAAAATTTCTACTACATTACTTGATGAAGTGTATCAAGATACAAAAAAACATGTAGAAAAATTTATTAATGATGCTAAGTTTATTTGTCTTATTTGTGATGGATGGTAATAAATTAATTTTCAAATTTTTAATATCATTCCATAATATTGTCATTACCAAAATTTAAATCTAATTTATTTTATTATTTTAGGACGAGTATTGTCCAAGAACATTGGACTAACTTTATTTTAACTACTCCAACTCCAGTATTTATTTCAGCCAAGTTTACTGGGGAAACTAAACAAAATGCTAACAATATTGCTGCAAATATTGATGAAATATTAATTACTCTTGATGAAAAAAAATTATCAGCAGTTATAACTGACAATGCTGCAGTAATGAAATTAACATGGAAGATACTTGCTGAAAAATATCCAAAAATTTTATTTATGGGTTGTTTAGCACATGGATTAAATTTGTTAGCAAGCAATGTTTCAAAATTAGAATGGGCTAAAAATATAATTATTAGTGCAAAATCTATTGTTAAATATTTTAAAAACCACATTATTCCAAATGCAATCCTAAAAAAATATCAACGAGCAACTTATGGGACAAATTATTGCACATTAAAACTTCCTGTTAAAACTAGGTGGGGGTCTGTAGCAACTTGTTTGTCCTCATTAAAAATAAATCAATTGGCTATTAAATTATCATTAACTGAAATTCTAAGAGGCTCAGATATATTTATTGATGAAATGATTAAAAATATTATTCAAAGTGAAGATTTTTGGGAACAAACTACAGAACTTTTGAATATACTTGATGAAATAGTACAAGGTATTATAATTTTTGAAAGTGATGTGCCAAAGCTTTCACAATTTTATGAATGGTATGAATCATTGGAAAATTCTGAAGGTATTTTTTTAAAATTTAGTTTATAAATTTTAAATTTAAATCTTTAAATTAATTCTTAATTTGTTCATTAGTAATAAAAAATTCACTCATGAAAGAAGATATCAATGTGTTAATTGATGAAAGGTGGGAAAAAATGTATAATCCGGTTATGTTAGTTGCTCATTTATTAGATCCAAGATATTTTGGAAGAAGATTACCAGGTGATGGAATGAATGAAATTTCCGAATTTATTAATAAATATTTTCCTGAAGATTCAATTATTATTTATAGTCAGATTATGAGTTATAGAGCAAAAACAGGTTGCTTTAGCAATGTTCTAGCATGGAACACCATAGAAAGCGTTGATCCTATTACTTGGTGGGTTGCAAACTTTGCAGAATCAGCACCTGAATTAACACAGGTTGCACAACGTATTTTAACCATACCAACATCATCTGCTGCATCTGAACGTAACTGGTCAGCATTTGCACATATTCATGACAAAAAAAGAAACCGATTAAGTAATCAAACTGTTTTCAAATTAGTTTATATATATAGCAATTATAAGCTACAAACACCTGCAGATAATAGAAAAAAAATTAAAAAAAAATGCATTGATGAATTAGGTGTAAAAAATAATGTAAATCAATATTATATTGAAAACGAAAGTGATAAGGAAGAAAACATTATTGAAGAAATTGATGAAAGTGCCATTGAAGAAGCTGATGAAACACATGAAAATTTTATTGAAGAAGAAACTGACAATTTGAGTGAGGAATCAGAATTATCTGAAAACAGTTTTGATTTTTATGAATATAATTAATGATTCAATTAAATATATAAATCAAACCTTTTAATATAAAAGTGTAAGCTGAATAAATTAAATAAAGATTTAATTGCTACAATGTTCATGTTTATTGTAATAGCCAAATAATTTAAACAATAGTTTATTTATCAATGATTAATACGTGATATATATGATATATACAGTATATATATAATTTGGTTTGTTACATTTTGAAAATCATCCAATCAAATTTCAAAACTACTATACGTACTATACGCACTATACGTATAGTGTCGTATAGTGTTCAACTATACGCTATTTGCCCATCTCTAGCAGTAACAGTAACAATAGCAGTAGAACAAGAATGAGATGACAGTGGTAGTGGTAGTGGTAATATAGGAATAAGCTCTCGTGTGTGTATATTATATATATTATATATACACATTAAATTTTTTGTTCGCTGTGATCAACGTTACACGTTCCATATAAATCTTGATTTTCCTTAAACTTTTCTAATTTTGGTAAAAACCTAAATTTTATTTTGTCACATTTTATATCCAATAAAATCAAACTTCCACCATGCTCCCAAAATTTAGGACAAGCCAACTATGAAACAAATTTTACTATATAGGTAAACATGGATTCCATGCAATTGATTGTTTTTTTTTATTGCATATTTTAAGTATAATAATATCTTTGTTAAAAAATAAAAAATAAAAAATAAAATTATTGTTTGGTCCTTACCTTGTTCATGAACACCTATTTCAATTATTATAAGAATTTTTTTTAAAAAAAATCTTTTCCACAAAGTACAAGTAACATGGTCGACAAAGGGGTCCCAATTTTTCTAGAACAGGGCCCACATTGAATAGATCCTCTTTCTTCAGTAAAAGAAAGCTCGAACCTGATATCTTTTGGCTTAGCCGTTTTGAGTTTATATAAACTCAAAACGGCTTAAATTAGACTATAATAGACTCAGGTGTGACGTGAGTTTCGCATTTGCCTCGTCATTCGAGTGACGTACGTTTTGCATTTGCCTCGTCAAAGATGAGACGTTTATAGTCTACTTATCGGATGACGTGTGATTTGCATTTGCCTCGTCATTCGAGTGATGACAAAAATTCGAATGCGTCGTCATTCGAGACTGTGGCTAATTTTTGTATATCAAATTGGTGATCCCGGGAGATTTAAAATACAAGGTACTCAGTGAGGTAGGTTATGAAGGAGTGACGTGTGTTTTGCATTTGCCTCGTCAAAGATGGGGTGTTTATAGTCCGCTTATCGAATAACGTACATTTTGCATTTGCCTTGTCAGAGATGGGATGATTATAGTCTGCTTATCAGAGATTACAAAATTCAAGTCACTTGACCAATAATATATCCCTTGGTGTGACTTGTAGATTGCAAAACTCAAGTCATGTTACATACCCTTTAGAAAGTCAAATTCGATATTGATAATGTTTTAACCACTTATATAAATTTTCGTATATCAGCTTAGTGTTTCTGATCGATTTCCATTGAAAAGAAATATCTGAATTAATGCCGAATTTTTTTGTCACAAGTTGTCACGAGCTGTCTCTAGTGGTTTGCAGGTACTTGTGACAGAACTTGTGACAGTTGTTTGAGAGTTTTGAGCCTTTTCGTTTCTCTCTTGATTACTTATTTATATCTGTCACAAGTTACTTAAGTAAAATAGTAGAATTCTAAGGAAAAAAAAAACTTTCCTATGGTATACCTATAAGATATATACCTGATACCAACCCATGTTATATGTACTATATCTAATTGGAAAGCAATGGGCTTCGCCCTTACCCGATATATACCTATGATATATACCTATGATATATTCCCGATACCTACATATGTTATATGCGCATATACCTCAATATATACCTATGTTATATACCCAATATGTATACCTACCTTTGATACATATACATATGGTGTACCCATAGAAAAAAAAAATAAGGTAGGAATCGAAAAATCAACCTAAGTAACTTGTGACAGTTGTGACAGTTATCGAGAACAGTTTTTTTCGAACTCAGACTCTCAAGAACACACCTTTCTACTGATTTTTTTACTTGTGACGAACTCGTGACAACTTGTGACAGCCAATATCACTATGTATTTTCTCCAAGTGCTTCCGATTTTTGTGCCATCTTCTCCAGCTTCTTCTGTTGATTATACTCTCTTCTACGATGTTTCTGTGCATGGGGATCACAATAACCATAATCGGAATAAGTTAACTTAACACAACCATATTCTTTACAAGGGTAACGAATAGGTGAATCCCGGTGAACTTTGCACCCATTGGGATGGTAACATGGCCGATTACAGACTTCTCCAGTTCTAAGGATATAGGGACAACGATAAAATGCCATTCTTTTTGATGTTTATCTTGATTGAGTATATAATATGTACTGATCAATATTCTTTAGAATTAATTTTCATTTTGAACTTTTTAATTCCGAATATTATACTTTCAGAAAAAACATGAGTACCCAAAGTGAACATAGCATGCCTATTGTACCTGTATCATCCGATATACCAACTGTGGAAAACATCAATCGCACACCAACAGAGGCGGAAGTATCACTTTCTCGACCAGAGAGCCCAGAAATTGCTGAAAATTTTGAGCCAGAGTTAGAGGCAGAAAATAATGGGGCATTCTACCACCGGGGGTTTAAAGCTTTTCCTCAATCACAGATTTCGGAAAGTAAAAAAGTAAGCGAAGTATATCGATACAATGGGAGAGAGTATTTACCAGTCCATCCAAGTCGCAATATGATAATTACAGAAAATGATGACTACGGATCAACGGCAACTATTAAACGGGCTTTAGTCAATGGAGAAGATATACCTTTTATGCCAATAGACATTGAAGAATATAATGAATATATAAATAATATCCCACATTACGTTTTACGTATTTATGGTTATCTCGTTGATGGTCAAAAAGCTGTAGTAACTATTTCCGGTATAAAAGTTTTCTTTGATATTCACGTCCCTGATAATAAAAATATTGACGTATTTGAGATCGAAATAAAAGATATTCTCGCCAATGGAAAAGATGAAAGGGGGGTCGTAGATATGACCAACCTCCGGACAGAACATATAAAAGCATTTCCAATCAGTAGATATTATAAAGAACCAAAACCTCATATTCGCATCGTTACAACTGATATTAAGCAAAGATCAATCGCTCTTACAATTATTTTAAATTACAATTTAGAAATCGCCGACGAGCACAAACTGGAAACCGCCTCAGATGATTTGAGAGCATATTACCGAAAAGTTGCTCGAGAATATAGGATACCACTCTCTGGATGGGCTTTATTAACCAAATATGAATATAATAATGGCAGGATGCCTTATAGTGTTCGTTCTCCACTTTGTGAACACGCTTTCTATGTATCTATTAATAATTATCATTCTGTAGAGGATCCTACAGTATTATATAAGGCTTATCCATCTTCACTCATTACTCATGATCGAGCACTAGTTCTTACCTGGGATATAGAAACGCATTCAACGCTTGGATTGGACCATGTCCCTATGGCAAGATATAAAGAAGATAACATATTTATGATTTGTATGACTGTTCACTGGAAAGATGATCCAAAACCATTGAAACAGATTTGTCTCGTTGATATGGAAACTGCACCAGATCCAAATTGGATAACGATTATTTGTGGAAATGAAAAAAATCTACTAAAAGCATTTGCTTTATGCTGGCAATTATTAGCCCCCGATATTGAACTTACATATAATGGATCTAAATATGACTGGCCATTTGTAGTAGAAAGAGCTACTCAGTGGAAAATCTTAGATTGGATGTTGACAAAAATGTCAGCAAATCCACGTAAAAAGTCTACAATTGATAGTATTCTTCGTTGGAATTACTATGGAGGGGTAGGCGAACCTTTCTATAAAGATTTCTTTCATAAGGAAAAAACATGGGAGGTAAAATCGGAAGGGAAAAAAGATAATCATAATATCGAAGATAAAAAAATAAAGAATCGGGAAGGAATAGAAATTAAAATCACTCCCGACAAAACATTTACATCCACCTTTCTTAAAATTCCCGGATGTGTTCCGATTGATGTGATAGTATGTTGTAAAAAACTTCATCCGGATTCTGAGATAAATACACTTAACCATTACTTAGAAATCAATGGTCTCGAAAGTAAAATAGATTTATCTATAAAGAATATGAGAAAATATTATGAGCAAAGCAAAATCTCTACTACGACTGAAACTACCAAATATATGCATAAAATTGCGGAGTATTGTATCTTGGATGCTAAATCTTGTCAGCGACTTATGGTGGAGAAAAATATGATAAATGACTATAGGGGCTTAGCATCTATTGCTTATATATCTTTATTCGATTCACATTATTATGCTATAGGTATGAAGGTACGTAATCTCTTAGGTGCCGAAGCATGGAAGCGAGATATTCTAGTTACCATGATAACGAAAAAAACTGAAAAAGGATCATTCCCAGGAGCTTATGTGTACCCTCCAGATAAAGGCCTTGAAGATAAACGTCCAGTTACAGGTTTGGATTTTGCATCATTGTATCCGAGTCTTATTATGACTTATAATTTATCACCAGAAAAGATGGTATATACATTAACTGAAGCAAATGTACTAAAGAAAGAAAACAAAGTACTTCATACAATTGAGTTTGGTGGAACCATTCATGCATGGAGCATACGACATGAAAACAAATCTAACCAAAAAGGCTTATATCCATCTCTATTAGAATATTTACTTAATAAGCGAAATGAGATGAAGACCCAATTGAAACCCCTTGGAAAGAAAATAGAGCATATGGGACTTGTGAAAAGTAGAATAAATTCTGAAGTTAATTCGATAGTAACTGTAGAAACCATTAAAGGTATTCTGGAAGATATAAAAGATGAAAAGAAACTCCTAGACGTGACCAAAACCCTAAATAATTTTATAGGAACACCTTATAAGAATTTTATAGAAGAATATGATTCGATTTGTTTTGACTACAGCTACTTAGATTCAAAGCAGAAAGCATTAAAAGTGTATATGAATTCATTTTATGGTGAAACGGGTAACAGTCTCTCACCTTTTTATATACGCCAGCTTGCTGGTGGCGTTACATCAGCGGGGCAGTATAATATTAAGCTTGTTGCAGAATACGTGAAAAAGAAAGGTTTTGAAATTATGTATGGTGATACAGACTCTTTGTATCTTAAATCCCCCAATAATTATTATAAAGAATGTGATCTCGCTTATAATAATGGCAAAGGTACAATCTCAAAGTTAGAGTATTGGACAGAAATGGTTGAAATTACTATGAAGGTAATGGAAAGACTATGTAATGAGGTAAATTCATTTCTTAGGTTAAAAAGCAGATCGGTTTACCTAAAAATGGCATATGAAGAGGTATTATTTCCCGTCTGTTTTACTGGTAAGAAGAAGTATTTTGGTATAGCACACAAGGAAGCTGTGAACTTCAAACCAGATGAACTTTTCATCAAAGGGATTGATACCATAAAACAAGGTAAGTCCCAACTTTTTAGAACTATAGGAGATCGAATCATGTGGGGAGTTATGGATATCAATAATGTACGTTCACTCCATCAGATTGTTGAAGATGTTCTTAAAGAAGCTGTATCCAATCCTAAGCAATGGGATTTCGAGCAGTTTATAGAGTCAGCTGTGTGGAAGCCTAATAAAAATAATATACGTGTTCAAAAGTTTATAAAACGGATGAGAAAAGAATATGAAAAAAAGATTCCAGATCCAGGAGAACGCTTTAGTTATGTAATGATCCACTCGGATTCACTCTTTGGTTTATCTGGTAAAAAGCTTACACTGAAAAAGAGTGACCAAATGGAATTCGTGGATGTTGTAAAAGAATTAAATAAGGAGTTGGATCTATCCCATTACTTTGAAAATACTATTACTGCACTTTGTGCCCAATTCATAATGTATGATAAAAGATATGAACCACCATCTACCGATGAGATTATGCAAATTTCTGACTTGGATGAGAAGTATAAACCGATTGATATCTATACTCAAAATAAGGCCAAGAAGTGGCTTGAGTCGTATATTAAGGAGATAAATGGAATAGATTCTAAAATAATATCTAATCGTGGGTACGCCTATAAACGTGCTTATAAAAATGCCGTGAAAAAAGGAAGAGAGATGTTATCAAAAAATATAGGAAAATCATATGAAATTCTTCAGGGTGAATGGATCAATTTTGAGGATTTTAAAGGTAATGATTCTATCGAAAGATTGTGGGAAAAGTTTTTGAAATACGCCAGAGCATATACTGAGAATGATGATCTCTTGGTAAGTGATGAAGTAAAAGAATCTATATGCGCGGATTTTACGAAACATCTAAATGTACTTCTCCCAATTATCAAGAAATATGATGTTTTCTTCCATAAGTTAGTATATCATATGCGATATAAAGAACATATAACAATCCCAGATAAAATTGGCCAACCCGGGACTATGAGAAAAAATGAGATGATTACTGAACAACCTACCTTATCTCATATATCGAGAACAGATCAACTAGTACTTGAGAGTTTTCTAAATACATGGAACAAGGCAGTCAGCTCACTATAAATATATCTTTATATCACCATCGTTTATACATTATTAATAATATTTTTTTTTCGTACATAAATAATATCCAAGTTTAAATAGATAGTTCCTAATACCTAGCCCACATATCCCGTAGCCGATCACTTTTCTTCTCAAATCCCCATGTACGTCTCAATACCACGAACCACATAACCGCAATAATCAACAAAGCAAGTAACATATATGCCACAATAGGGATTGCCCCTCTCCCGGGACCAGGTCCCATCTGGGTATTCGATTCAATCAAAGAGGACATATTATTTTCCCGTTGTGCAAGATGTGGAGACACATTCGACATTTCTTGGAGTATATTGTTGTTAGTTTTATCGCTTATATTAATATTGTCAGAAGCAACTATTTCACAGCTATTTTCAGTATCGACTTTTGGTAGTTTGGTATTCTCATCATCAATATGATCCAAGATATTACCATCAATTTTTCTAACTTGATCCATACTTTTTTTACGTATAAAATATTGACTGAGATTTTTGATAGGTTCACTAACTGCAGATGTATCGTCAGACTTGGTAATAATTTTTTCGTCATCCCCACCAACTATGGGTTTCGATATAGTCTCCGATTTCAGACACTCAAGCTCATTGACCTTCGATTCCAATTCGCTCTTTATATTTTCTAATTCAGCTATTTTGGATTTGAGGGATAATATCTCGGAATCTTTTTTTAGTGAGTCGTTTTGAATCGAAATCACGTCTTTCTGGGTTGAAGACAACTTACTTTCCAATATCTTGATTATAGACTCGAGTGATTTGATTTTCTTGGATTCTGTAACATTCTCAGCCTTGGATTCGGCAAGAGAAAGATCTTTATCAGTGATACGGGATTTGAGAGTATCTATCTTTGGAACAAGGCAGTCAGCTCACTATAAATATATCTTTATATCACCATCGTTTATACATTATTAATAATATTTTTTTCGTACATAAATAATATCCAAGTTTAAATAGATAATTCCTAATACCTAGCCCACATATCCCGCAACTGCTCATTTTTCCTATCAAACCCCCATGTACGTCTCACGAACCACATAACCGTGATAATAAACAAAATAAGACAAATATATGCTGATAGCGGTGACATCAAAGTGCTTGCCCCAGCAGAAAGAGGCAAAGCCTCGAGACTAGGTCTTATTGCTTCTATTCCTCCCACCGAAATCTGAGGATGTGGTTTGATCAGAGAGGGGATATAATTTTCTGGCTGTGCAAGGTATGGGGTCACATTCTTTATTTCTTGGATTTGAAACATAATAGGCTTGTTAGTTTCGCTAATGTTAGTTTCATCACTTACCTTGGGAATAATCTCAGTATTTACTCTCGGAGATTTGGGTATAGGAGTACTTTCATCATCAGTGTAATCCGGTATAATAGTATCAATTTTTCCAGCTTGATCCATATTTTTTCTGCGTACAAAATATTTACTGAGATCAGTACTACCCAAAGATATATTATCAGACTTGGTTATGGAACTTTGTTCCTCGCTCTGCGTATTTTTTTCGTCGTCTCCACCAAGTACGGGCTTTGATATACCCTCCGATTTCAGACAGTCAAGTTCACTGACTTTTGAAGCTAACTCATGTTCTACTTCAGCTATTTTAGACTTGAGGGATAATATCTCGAATTCTTTTTTCAATGAGTCGTTTTGAATCGAAATCACATCTTTCTGGGCTGATGACAACTTACTTTTCAATATATCGATCACAGACTCGAGTGATTCGATTTTCTTGGATTCATTCCGAGTTGAAGATAATTCCGTTTCCAATATTTTTATCCTAGACTGAAGATCTTTTATCTTAATTTTAGATTTATTAAGAGAAATGTCTTTGCAGGTAATCTGAGATATTAGACTATCCAACTCTGAGCTCAATCGCTTAACCTCATCTATAAGCTGGTAGATATGCTTGGAGAGTTCCTCTTTATCTTTATTGGATTGTTTTAAATCACGTTGTATACGCTTATTGTCTTTATCCAAGACAGAACATTTATTGA
>CAUDNR010000368.1:0-10304 GCA_958430865.1 Entrophospora sp. SA101
AATCACATGTTTCACAACATAAAAAAGATCAACAATCGATTTTGTCACAAAGTGATAAAACGAGTGTCCATTATGCTGTGTAATTCATAGTCAGCTTAAGCTTTTTTTATTTTTTCTTTCTTTTATTATAAATAGAACTTCATCCATTTTAAAAATTTTGGCAGCACGTAACTTAACTTAATGTTAACATTAGCATTAACGTAAATGATGACATTGACATTGATGTTGACATTGATGTTGACATTGATGTTAACGTTAACTTTAACTTTAAATAGTCTATATACGCAATCATTTTCGTAACACTTAAAATTTCCTTTTTTAAACAAATTCTATAAAAAATGACCGAAAACCTCCTTTTTTAAAGTTGATTAAAGATTTTTTGTTAAAATTGACAATGTTTTCATCTTCTTTATTATTATTAAAAAATCCTTTAAACAACAATTCCCTAAAGCCGCCTATTTCTGTTCTATATATCGCAGTGCCAGATATACTAATGATAGTTGCAGCAACGTTTTAATGAGACAATTAGAAATGAATATTGACGACATAATTTTTTTTAAATATTGGTGTGGTATATATTATAGTATGGATTTTTTTAAATAATTGAATGTTTATGATGAATTTTAACGATAATTGAATATTTTGTTGTAAATAAATATAACGAAGCCATATTTTTATAATATTCTCCTTACTAATAAATTTATGTCAGTTAATAATCTTTATAAATCTTTATTTGATAAGGAATTGGAACTTAAAAAGGCTCATTAATTGTTGGTAATGTAAAATTTGAAAAAATAATTTGCCAAAAAAGATTTATCAAAATAATTTACTAAAAAAAAATATTCATTCAAAAATGAATACATTTTTATCCTTATAAATACAACATTTGTATCAAAAGAATTTATTCAGGGAATGATCATTATCAATAATCAATTTTATTTCTTATTTTTTTATCAAAAAACAGAAGAATTTATATAATTTTAACTTTTCATTAGCATAAATGAAATTTCATCTCATAAAATAAGTTTGTTATTAAATAGACATTAAAATTTATCAATTTATCAATAATTATTTTTACACTAAATCAATATAATTTTAATGGCCACTTGAAATTAAACTTTTAATTATTTACAAATTAATAATAACATGGCAAAGAAAGAAATATTTTTTGCTAAATTAACAAATTTAGTGCGGGATGAATTTTCCCATGGTAATTGGATTATAGTATTTGGAAGACAAAAGGAATTGTCTTTAGTGGAATTATCTAAAAAAGTTAATATTTGGTCATTGAGACAACGGTTGTTAATTAGCAACATATATTTTAGGATAATTGAAAGACAATTATTATTTATTTTGAAAATATAAGGAGCAATTTTTTCACCTTGTTCCTTTTTTAAAATAATTCTAATGGTGCTATAATTCTTGGGTTCCATGATAGACCTAATGTAAATTAACTTCATATAACTATTTTTATATTAATATAGAGGTAATTCTATATACCACTTAATATTAAGAGGATAACAAATGGAAGATTTTAATAATCACATTACTAAATTTTAATCCCTGAAATTCTTGGTAATACTAATGTTCACTTTGTCTGGTTTTGTTGCAGTATGCTCCATATAATTTATTATAAAAACTCATCAACTTTAATTATGGATGACATGCATCATATGTTGTGGTGCTCTATGGCTGTGGATCATCAAACATATAATAAAAAAAAATTTTATAGTTGGCTCGGTCTAAAGACCTCATATTGCAGCGCCGCATGCTCTAATTTCAAAAATTGCAATAAAATTTTTTAAAAAGGGTTTCACGTGATTTTTTTTGAAAAATTTCCTTACTGCCAAATTTAGATATGATGATCAAGTATTGGTCTAAATTTAGTAATGACAATCAAAACTTAGCAACGAACATATAATTAAAGTAAATGTTTTTGAATAGAACTCTACAACAAATAAATTTTTAAAAATTAAAGACATATTCTATCAACTTATAGAGCTATTTTTTTAAAAGGTAGGGAAGAAAATGACTTCTATACTTTTAAAATTTGCCCAAAATTTAGGAGGTCATTAGACCGAGCTAACAACTATAATATTTGTTCAAGTCTTCTATAATAAAGTTACAGAGAGTCTTTTACCCATCTCATTTGATTATAAAGTTTATCTATTAGCAATTTTTTTCAATGACTTTACTATATATGTATAAAAAACAATTTTTTTATTTGGTAGGAAAAAAACCCTCTGTAATCTAAAAGCTTGATCTATTTTAGTTTCACTTATTTGAAAAAAGTTTATTATTGATCGGCGTACTTAATTTTTGAAATAATTACCCCAACCATATATTATTAATATATTCATTTCCATGAAACATAAAAAAATTATTTTGGGAAATTCCGGCTACATAGAAAAAAAATCATGTATTTTTTCGCAGTATCGTGAAAATATCCAATTTTATTGGTGGGTTGGGTGCGTGTTATCCTTATTTAGAAATTGATTTGGCGATTGCGGATATTTTTGCGGAAAAATACATGATTATCATAGAAAATATCACTAAATAATTTATCCAATTATTATTATTATTACTTTAATAATATATCGCATTAAAGTTTGATTCAATGATTAATTATTATAAAGTAGAAGGAAATCATGAGACTTTAATTAGAATTTTTTGTCATTTTTGACTTTTGATGGCAATCAGCAAGTGTATTTCACATGAAAATATTAAAATTTAAATATTTGATATTGTAATAAGTAGCATACTTGTGTAATAACAAAGAGAGGTACAAAAGGTGGATAAACTGTAATTTTAAAGAGAGGACTATTTCCATTCTAATATAATACTGCACAATGATATGAGGTCTAGATCACTCCATGCTATAATACAACTGTCACTTTTCAAAATGAGTAGGACATCTAATACTAATTGTGTCAATGATATCATGCGTATAATGGTATTAAATGTATAATGAATATCATATCAAGACCAAAAAGAATGAAAAAAAAATCGAAAAATCCTCACATATGATGAACAAGCTTTATTGCCATTATTATTATTATTATTATTATTATTATTAAAGTAAAAATGAGAAATTTTTTTTGGAAATATTGAATAAATAAGAAATTAAATTGAGAAAAGATTGCTGCTTTTTTATTCAAGAATAACAAATAAAGAAAATACAATAAAGTAAAATAAAACCAATGTCCGATTATTAAATAAACGTATATATAGATTATATATATGGTATGGATGATGGGGTTTAAAATATTAAAACCATCACTACTATTGTTATAGTTGTTTTTTTAAAAACATGTAACTAAATTTTAAACTAAACTACAGGAAAAAATAAATAAAAAAAAAGTAAAATACAAGAAAGTATATATAATGTTCAATTAAGATGTTTATCAAAATAAATAAGAATCAGCAAAAGATGAAGAATGTTAAGAAGGGGTTATTATATCTGATATAAATTAACGAACTCTGTGTTTTTGTTGAGGTTGTGGTTGTTGTTGATGATGATGCGAATGTGGATGACGATTATGTGAAGATGATGAAATAGAATTTCTATTGGCGTTGTTCGAAGATGTTAAACGTTCAGATGAAGTTCTACGATGCATATGATCTAAATAAGTAGGGTTTAATATGTAAGCACTTTGTCTATTACTGGTATTGTTACTATGGTTATTATGATTATTGTGGTTATTATAGCCATTACCACTTCCATTGATGGGATAATTTACAACATCACCACGTGAAGTAGATCTTTTTGTTGATGGAAATATTTGCATTGAAAGGGGTCTACCATTCGTCATCATGTGACCATTAGTATTTTTGTGTTGTTTGATTTTTCCATTAGTTTTGATATTTCCATTACCATTACTATTGGTTTTGCTATTATTTTTACCATTATTATTATTATTATTATTATTATTATTATTGATGCTATTAACATTGCTAACATTACTATTAATATTTAAGCTAGCACGGCGTAAATTATTCGAAGATGAATTCGAACTTGAAGAATCATCCGTCGTGCTCGAAAGACGAAAATCATCAAAAGCTTGCAAAGTATCTTTAGCCCAATCTGAATCTTGTTTTGGCGATGGAGATGTACGACCAAGTTGCAGATGTGGAAGTTGCAGAAGTTGCAATTGTGGAGGTTGATCCGATGTAGATATATTTCGACTTTTATGTGTGTGTTCACTGTTACTTCGTTTTCTTGACGAATGATATTGTGGTTTTGGTGAACCTAATTATGGTTTTGTTAATCATTTGGTTAATTTAATTAATCATTAAGCTATTTAAATAATGAACAAAATATTTTTCTATGCCTACTTGAATCATCAGTGGTTGAACGTGGTCTAGATATTTTATTATTATCATAACTTGATTGAGGTGAAAGTGAATATCTGTTGTTGTTATTATTATTATTGTTGCTATTACCATAAGCCAAAGGGCTGGAAGCAAAAACGGCATTTGAAGAAAATCTACGAGAAGTAATACCAGGTACGATTGGTTCTGAGCTTGTTAACGGTAATGAAGAAGATGAAGACGATGGTGATTGACTTGATACTAGAAACAGAATAATAATAATAATAATAAAATAGTAATAATAAATAACAAAGCAATTTATTTATTATGTATATATTTATATAAATATATGTCTATGATAATTACTTGAATCAATCCAAGCCTCAATTCTCGCACCATTTTTTACTTGTGTATGAGGATTAGTATTTTGTACTTTAATTTTTGGCTTTGGCTTAGCTTTTAGAGCCAATGGAATATCATCTTCAGAGTCGTAGTCGTCATCGTCGTCATCATCTAATTCTTCTTCATCAGAATCATCAGAATCTTCACCTGAATCTTCTAAAACTTTTTCTAATTTATTACTAGACATTGATGAAGACAATCTTCTAGTAGAGGTTTGTTGGTCTTCGTCTGATGAAGCAGAACTACTACTACTATTACTTTTATTTGAATTTTTTTGTTGTTGTATTGATTTAGATTTGGATTTGGATTTGTTATTACTATCATCACTACTGTAACCACTACTGCTGCTGCTATTTTTACGATTCTTAGGGGTAGTTGATAATTTTGAATTATGGCTTGTTAATGGTGACACATTGTCATCATTATCATGGTTAGCATAAAGAAGATTATCCGTTTTTGTTGACATTAATTTATTATTGTTATTAGATGAAGGTGTCGTTTTAAAGTATGATGAAGAAGGTCTTGGAGATTTTTGAGGTGTAGGTAGAGGAGAAGTAACTATCATTGAGGTTGGTCTTGAAGAAGTAGTAGCAGCAGGAGAATTATTTAGTTTTGAGCCATGAGATTTAGATGGTAAACCTAATCAATCAATCAATCAATCAATCAATCAATGAGGTTAAATAATATTTTATAACAAGATTTTAACACCCTAATTATTAAAACTTACCTTGTTGTAGAATTAAAGAAGTCCTATGACTAGATGAAGCATTAAAATGAATCATATTATTATGTATATTCTGCCTTGTTTCCAGCATTGATTCCCTAACATCCAAAAGTGTTGTAGGCTTGCCAATACTATTATTACGGCTTTCTTGTGTATTTCCAGGTAGGATCATACTAGTTCTTGGACTATAGTTCACAACATTTGATGGAGATGATGAAAGAGACGATGATGCTGATGGTAGTATAAAGGAGGAACGTTTTTGCGAAGAAGAGGGAGATGATGGTTGTGATGGAGGTTGTAAAGGAGATGGTGGTTGTAATGATTGATATTGTGGTTGTATCGGTTGTAACTTTTGTAATTGAGTATGACGCTTGTTTATCTTACCATTACCGTTATTATTTTTTTTATCATCGTTTTTTGCTAGGACAGGAGGAACAATTAGATTTTTTGGTTTGGGTAGATAGTAGACAGATATCTCTTCATCTTCATCAACGTCGTTGTCGACACTATTATTATTACTATAACTACTACGACGGATACTCTGGATACTATTTACTCTAGAGTTCCTTGCGGTTCTTTGCCTTATGAATATAGCACTATTTTCAGGTGGCTCAGCATTAATATTATCAAGATCTTCTTTTAAAGCTCTTGCCAATTGAAGTCTTGAAAGTATAACAGGATCTTGAGTTCCTACACTCATATTTTAATTTTAATTTAAATTTTTTTTAAAAAGAATATGTTAGGAGTGAATTGTGTGAATTTTGTTGTGTGTGGGTATTTTTTTTTTTGTTGTTGGAAAATGTAGAATTATTTTCCAGCCTTTTTTTGGGTGTTATACGGAAAATTTAATTTAATTATTTTCCTCTATATATCGTTATATATGTTTAACGATAAAAAAGTTCATGAACTAAGTATTGTTTAAATTTGGGATTAACTTTTTATTTAGGATTAGCCTCGTTTTAGAAAAAACTATTTGTTTTTTTTTTATTGTTGAGTTATAAATAAATCGTAGTTGGCCGAGTTGCTATTATATTTATTATCAAGTATAAAAATAAGTTCATGTGCGAAGTTGAATGGTATGATTTTTATTATTATTACGATATAGACGCGCGCGTGTGCGTGCGTGCATACAATTATTATCAGTATTATCAATTATTATTAAAAAAGTTAGGAGTGTGAGTGTGAGTGTGAGTGAGTATAAGAGGAGGAGAGAGGATATTATTTTGTTTTATTTATAGAATTATTTATTTTTACTGCAAGGGGAGAGAAGATATCTTTGTATAAATAAACAAGGAAGGATTTAAAGATGATGGTGATGATGGGAAAGAAAAGAATAAGCAAAATAAGTGAGAAAAAAAATATATTTAATATTTTTTTCGCAAAAATTTGGTTTAATATTGATGATAAAAATAAAAATATGTGGATAAAAATAAAAAAGAGGATGTGGAGAGATGTAAATAAATAAATAAATGTTTATTTTTAATTACTAATATTAATTAAAATTTTGTGTTGTGTCTTATATAATATAGTTTATCTCGAACTAGTTTTTTTTGTGTAAGCCAGTGGGCAATTTCATCATTAACCAACTTGTTATCAGCTTGTAATATGTGATTGTGTAATTATGAGTGGGCACTTTTTATATGATTAATGCAAGAATTTCAGAAATAATCAGCAACAGTTTTTTAACATCAACTAATAAACAAGGGCCTATCTACTTATCTATTATCAATCAGCATATCCGAGTATAAATAGTAATAATGAATTTTCAAGAGCTAAAGCCAGAAAGCATCAAGACTATGACGGGATTTTTTTTTTAGTTATTATTATGAATGAATTGAATGAAAATCAACAAAAAAGTTTTATGCTGTGTATCAAAAGGTTTATTATTAGTAGAATGTTTGTTGAAAAAAAACTATTTTCTATTTCTATTTTTACATAAACAATGTAATATTCTATATTTAGTAGTGATTTTATATATATATATATAAAAAAAAATGCATTTAATTAATTAAATATTTATTTATTTATATTAAATTTTAAAAATTTCTTTGAAAAATAAATTAAATTTAAATTTGTCTTTAATCTTTTCTTTCTTTTCAAATCGAAACACAACGCGGGTTAAATGAATTTCGTGCTGAGTGTAACATTATGTTTGAGCTTTGGTTTTTTTTTAAATATTGCCGAATCTTATTTTCACTCATACAAATGTTTAATTACGTGCGTGATTAAAGTTAAACGATCATGTATAATAAAAAACCATTTTAATTTTATTCTCTGTATTTATTAGTTAATATTAATGGAAAAAACTTACTGACAATGATAGTAATAACAAAATGATAGAGGGAGCAACTTTCCTTTTTTTTGTGTAATAAATCGTCTAAATAACAGATAAGGCAGGAACAAAGCAAGTATCCTGCCGCAACAACAACACAACAAAAACAAAAAAAAAACAACAACAACAACAACGGCAATCAATTATCATAGAGACTGAAAACGTTTTTGTAGATGATTCGTAAAATACAATAAACAACTGTAAAAAAAATCACAATTATTGTATTTTTTTTCGCTTTTAATGGAAATAATTCAATGACAACTACCCTTTGAAGGTTTGTCTTGGCTGCTAAGATCGTTCGTTATACGGAACACATATGTATGTATTGGTATAGCCTATTCATGTATGTATTTATTACTAAAATTTTTCTTTTTTGATTTTTACATATTGATATTCCGTGTAACTTTACATTGTTGCATAACCAATAACCAACCAGCCTCCAAGTATTTTAATTGAAATATTTAAATATGTTGAAAACGATCATAAAACATTATATTCTTGCATTCTAGTCAACAAACAATGACACAATATCAGTACTCTTTTAACAGCGTTAAAATATTAATAAATTTGCTTATTAATGGAAGACAGGCGCAAAATGCCAATTGAAATTTACCAGAAAATTTCCGGAAGCAATAAATTTTACTATTACTATTATCAGTCATGAAAAAAAAAACGGAAATGGTGGTGTAACGTAATAAAATATTTTTTTTTAATGATTATAAAATGTAAAAATGAGTTTATTTGAGTATGGATTTAGAAGTAGCTCAAGAGGCTCAAGGCATGTTCTATAAATATCAATTCTTCCAATGCTTCCTTTCTTTGTATAAAGTAAAAAATCAATTATTTTGATATTTCAATTTATTAAATCCAGAAGAAAATTCCAATAATAATACTTTTGATGCTGAACTTGCTGAATTGAATTATGAATATGAATATGAAAATGAAAATCAATTGAATAAAAAAATAAAAATCAATAGTTTCAAACAAAAATGGTTATCTGAATATAAATGGCTTCATTATGACCATATCCATAAATGAATGGTTTGTACAATTTGTATTCAACATAAAAGAAAAAATCAATTTGCCCAAGAAGGTTTGTAATAGAATTATTTCTAATATTTAATATATAGTATTATTAAAATTTTGACATTCGATTAGGTTCAAAAAATATAAATAGAAAATCAGCAATAAAATGTCACAAGGATTCACAAGATCACAAAAGAAGCAGAAAATTAGAAATTTCCAACTTGCAACAGAAAGATTAGTAGAACAATTAAATGACAAATTTATTAATAAAAGTGATATACATATTATAAGCATTGCACAAAATCATATTCATATGAAAAAATTACCATCTTTAGTTCAGCTTGCAAAGAATTGCATACACCAGATATTTCTGATAAACATTCTCATACAGTAATGAAATTACTAGTAATGACATGTTAGCTGCTTTATCAGAAAAAATATGGGATGAATTGTCAGAAATAGGAGTTATAATAGATGAATCCATTGATATAACTACTACAAAACTTAATCAAGTCAAAATTGCATAATTCTCTTAGCACAAAACATATCCTTAGATGTGTGTGTATATTTTTTAAATTTTTAAAATGGTTGGTTTCACAATAAAATAATTTTCTATTACCGGAAAAGTGAACATTTGTATTACCAAAAATTTCAGGGATTAAAATTTAGTCATCATGACCCCATTTGTTATCTCCCCTCCCAAGTATATTAATATAGTAATAGAACTACACTCACCTCCCAAAAGTCATGGACCAACCCGAAAAAAAATTTTTTTTATTAATATTTTGTAAAGCCACCATTATTACTATTAATACATTCTTGTATTCTCCTAGACATACACTCACTGGTCATAAATATAAGGACACTTGCAGATCACTGGAAATAATTGAACAAAGAAACATGAAAAAAAATAAAAATTTTATTAACCTAATTGCATTTGCTTATTAAGTAAAAATTCATCGCCATATCAAATAGTATAGCATACTGAAGTTTCGCTGCATATAAACAACAACTCGTTGTTTTACAAACTTTAAAAAATAAAAATGAATTTTTTGGAATTTTCAAAAAAATCTTTAACTCGAAAATTGACCACAATGTCAAGTTCTAACGACCTTTGCGATATAAGTGAAAAATGCGTCTTATGTTTGAATCTAGTTATATCCAAAATTTTAGATCATTTAGTAAAATAATTGCCAAGATGTCATACAAAATACTCAACCAAGTTAATTTTTGAAGATCTTGCAGAAAATTTACTACCTTATATTAATGAATTAAGAGAGGCGGTGATGGTGATGATGGTGGTGGTGATGGTGGTGATGGTGGTCATGGTTATGGTCATAGTCGTGTGTTTATTTTTCAAGAAGATAATGCACCATGTCATAAAGCAGCTGTGGCAAATCAATGGAAAGAGGAAAATCGTGTTATACTTCTCCCTTGGCCTGCTCAAAGTCCAGACCTCAATCCTATTGAAAATTTATGGCAGGATTTAAAAAGAAGACTTAGAATGAG
>CAUDNR010000369.1:13265-32729 GCA_958430865.1 Entrophospora sp. SA101
CAAAAAAAAAAAAAAAAAAAAAAAGAATTTGAAGAGTATAAAAAGTTAGAATGGGAGCTCGAGTTGAAGTGATATCTAGCTTTTTTGATGTTGACATACATCATAATCAGAATTATTTATTATATTTTTTATATGCATAGTAAATTTGTTATCAATCAATCAGGGAAATTGGGATTATATAAATCATTATTAGTAGCAAACCGCCAGGCTTCCCATTCACTTGACATCTCGTCATTTGTGGCCTTCGCAATTCTGCTCTGGCAGTAGGATTTCTAGTAGATATATATATATATATAGTCAAAGCAGAATAATAGTAATTATTGGTATTTGTTTTTCATCACGTGTATTGGTGAGAAATTTATTCAAAGACGAGCGAGGAGATAAATTTTAATCCAGTTTCTAAACATGTAAGTAAACTGATAAACTACTACTGCTTAAAATGCTTTGTGCATTATTTTCAAATTATATGTTTTTCGCTGTTATTATTAATTTGGAAATTGAAGCAAAAGAAAAGGTCACATTTAATACTGAGTCATTAATATTTCCCTTTAACGATAGATATTAATACATATTAATAATTTCAAGAATTTAATCTAGAATCCTTGGTTGTCCAAATGAATTTCTTAATTTAGCTGATTATTTAATTTTCTGTTACACGCCATTTAGGCCATTTAGGTTATAAGTTGTCCCAGACCAAATTTACTTCTTTCTCTTTCACACTGCATTATTACTATAACTATAATTATTATTATAAATGATTTTTAATAGTACATACAGGATTTAAATACAAAAAAGGGAGCTCAATAATATTATATAGAGAGCCACTTTTGCATGAATTTTTTATACATTTTCTACTTGATGATTAATGTTTAGCTCATAATCCTCTCTCGAATTTGTATTTTCTGTATTTTCTTTTGTGAATTTTTCTTTCCTCTTTTCAAGAAAACATTGGCAATTTTTGTATATAATGTTGTTTGCAATGATAATGTTGCTGCATATGATTGCGGAGAAGAAGCAAATCTTTGGATTAATGGCTTTTTAGTTAGCGAAGGTGTTGATGGTATAAAAGCCAAAATTTGTTTTAAAGACCCTGATGAAATTAGAACTATTAGGAGAAATCTTCCGCCAAAAGATGAATTTGTAAAAATTTATCATAATCTTGAGGTAATCAATCATTTATCCTGATGCTTTTCTGACTTTATCAATGCGCAATTATGGTAATTCATTATATTAAAACACACGCACAAACAAATAAATAAATAAACAAATAAACAAATAAACAAACAAACAAACATAAATTATTTCCTAATAATGATTAATTGATTAATCCATTTAATTATTTTAATTATTTATTAACAGGTTTCTTTTTCAGATGCAACTCCGTTTCTGATCATTACACAAGAATCATTGTCAGATCTTAATAGTCGCTTGGTGAACCCTGTTGAAACAAGAAATTTCAGACCAAACATTGTTGTAAAAGGGAGTCAAAAGGCTTATGAAGAAGATACTTGGAAGAAGATATTGATTGGAGGGCATTTATTTTTTATTATTAGCAGATGTACCCGTTGTACGAGTGTGTATAATATATATTACTTGATTTATCTTGATTGTTTATAATGTTAATACCAAACAATATATATTACTTGATTTATCTTGATTGTTTATAATGTTAATATACCAAACAATATATATATATGTACTTATTTATTAATTCATTTATCTATTTATATATAATGATAGTTCCTAATGTAAATTTCGATACAGGGGAACGTAATGCTTTAGAACCGTTGAAAACTTTACAATCGTATAGAAGAGTCGATAAAGGTGCAAAATATCATGCTTGTTTTGGTAGGCAATTAATATAATAAATTAATAATATAAATGGGGAAAAGTTTTTTTTTAAAATATTCAATAATTTATAGGAATGAACGCAATTCATAGTGAAACAGGTAAAAAAATAGATTTAGCAAATATAATGTATAAATTAATAATATTAATTATCATTAATAATATTTTAAAATTTTTTGATTTTATTTTAAATATTTTTTTTTTTTCTAAAAATTAATTTATTATTATTCTTTCTAATTTAGATATAATCATCAAAGTTGGAGATTTGGTTGAAGTCGTCGAAACCGGAGAACACCAGCGAGAAAAACAATAGCGATTAAATAATTACATTATGATAATATAATAACAATAACGTTTATAAATCTATTATTATTACTATTATTATTATTTATTATTTATTATTTATTAATATTCTCTTTCTAATCTATCATTTTTATTAATTGGTGTTTTTTTTCAAACAATAAATTTAAACTTTCCTAAATAAAGAAAATAAAAATTAAAAATTAATTTAGAAAAAAAATTCACGATTAATCAATTATATTTCGGTATCACTAGTATATGATGTTAAACTAAATAATGATATCTTGATATTGTTTTTAATATTGTTGTGTAATTTATCTAAGCTATGATTACTGTTTGCTAGTGTTGATAAAGATGAAAACGAACCAGTCGAGACAGAACATCGATCATAATCATCATCACAGTCGTCGTCATCAAAATCGTGTTCATTATCATCGTTGTTGTAATCATCATTGTTATAGTAATAATCATTGTCGTTGTAGTTATTGGCATTGTCATTAGGTTCAGATGATGTAATAAATGAAGATTTCTTTGATATTTGTCTAAATGAATAGCAAGAATAAGCAGTATCTGATGAATTTGAAGATATTGGTAATGTCATATTATCACTATCATTGCCGTTATCTTCTTCCTCCTCGTTATAATAACCATCATCACTACTAGATCTCACAATATTAAGTTCCTCATCTCCTCCTTTATTATATTCTTCTTCCAGTTCTTCTTCTTCTTCATCTTCAAACTCTTGAATTGCTTTATTGATCTCATCATCATGATATTTATTATTGGTAACAGTAAAACTGGTACAATTTAGTATTCGATCACGAAGTTCACACAGTGAAATTCGGTTTTTTGGATCCAAAGCAAAAATGTCCAGTAAAATGCTGTTGAGCTCGTCGGTAATCGGGAATATTTTCTTGAGGAAATCTTTATTTTTAATAAAAGCAGCAAATGTTTCGTCGTGTATACTAGCTTGTTTCCATGGATTGCGACCACATGTCAAATTAATTAGAATGATTCCTAGTGACCAAACATCATTTGGTGCGGTTTCATAAATTTGTAATTTCTTATAAAATCCACCTTGACACTCTGGACTCATGTAAAATGTAGAACCACATCCGAAATCATTCGAACAAAGTTCGGTGGTAGCCAAACCAAAATCTGCCAACTTGATAGTTTTTCCTTGATCAAACACGAGTATATTTTCCGGTTTAAGATCTCTATGATAAATACCATGACGATGACTGAATAGCACGGCATCAAGTATTTGAATGAAAACTGACTTTATCAAATAATCATTTCCTATGTAACCGCCTTTCTCTGTTATTATCGAGAACAAATCGCCTTCATTACAATATTCAAGTATAATGTCAATCATTTCATCAGACTCGATCACTTTTTCCAATCTAATAATATTAGGATGTCCAGATAATTTTGCGTGCAAATTGATTTCGGTATATTGAAATTTTTGTTGTCTTGCATCAAGATTTGCTTTAATTATGCATTTGACTGCGTAAGATTTTCCGGTTGTAACATGTTTTGCAGCGTAAACAATTCCATAAGCACCTATGCCAAGAATATCCGTTATTTCTAATTGACCATCATCAATAAACTGATTGATACGTTCGCATGGGTTATAATGATCTTCTATCATGGTGATGAATTTGGTTGTGGATGGAAATTTAGTTTTTTAAAGAAATTAGAAAATGATATGGAGTTTTTGAGGTTGAGGTTTGTTTTAAATATTATTTGGTTTGTGAGTTTTAGGTTTGTTTGAATAAAAATAAATTAAAAGGAAGAGAGAGATTATTTTATAATGAATTTTTAATTATAGTCATAATTAGTTTGATTTTTTTATATTAGTTTTTTTTTTTTTTATAGAAATTTAATTATTAATAAGTATTAATATTATATATATTAATAATATAAATTGTTTTAATATATTATATGTACAATTATATTACAAAATTAATTTTCAAAAGGAAAATACTTTCGTTATTTTATTTTTAATTATTTTTTTGAAAAATAATAATAATAAAAATAAAAAACGAAATATTACGTTAAAATATTAATTTTTTTATTTGAAAAAATAAATTGAAAGGGAATAAATTTTTATTATTTATATATTAATGTTAAAATGTGGGGGGGATGAAATGGTACTTTTTTTTTATTTTTATTTTTCAAAAATAAAAAAAAAAAAAAACAAATTTCTTCTTATTTATTTATAATATTAGAATTATTATTTATATATATAGACAATATTTTTTTTATGTGAAAAAAAAACGATTAATGAAAAAAAAGTTGTGATTTTGTGGAAAAAAATCATTTATATTTAAAAAAAAATTTCCTTACAAAACAATCAAACAAATAATAAGTATTTATTTTATAAAATAGAGATAGTAAAATATATTTGGAACTATACATCATATAGAAAAGATAATTAATATATAAATAGCAATTATTTTGATTGCACCATATATTATTTATAAGTGATAAAGTTAAGGGAACAATAGAATCAGGTTTTGATTCTAAAATGATTTACAAGAGAAAAAAGAATTTTTTTAGTGTATTTTTTTTTGCGTATTTTTTTTGTGCGAGAGTAAAAATGTAATCTCAAACTTTTCTTAGCGCACAGTGACTTTTCTACAATGAATAAATATAAACAAACAAAGATTTCTCTTTTTTTAACTATATAAGGAGATTAAGCATAATAGTAGGGGGAGAGTTTTATATGAAAAGATGATGGTATTATTTTTTTTTGATGATGTTGTTGATAAAACATCAACATCTAAACAAACATCATCATAACTTCGTCATTTTAAAAACGCCACTTTAAATATCAAATTGAACCAATAAATTCTGTCAAATTTTTTTTATTCACTCAATAATTAATAATTCCTACCAAATAGTAATTATTAATTCCGACATAATTACATTCATATAATAATTTAGGCTTGTTAATTTATCGTTTGATACATGTGGTAATCTAGAATTTTCTTTGCTAACATAATTATAATCATGATTGGCAGCAATGAAAGTAATAAACCGGTGTAACCAATATAAATTTCTCTAACAATTTAATAGTTCACATGTATTAGAAAAATCAGTTGATTTAAAATCTCATACATAATAATAAAAGAAACTGTCTTTCTTTCGGAACCAATAATACAAATGAATTTTAGTATTGCTTAATTCAACAATTATATTCGTTAACAATGAATTAAATTATAATTGAATAAATGACAAATGGTAATTTTTTTTTCTAAGGAAAAAAATCTCCGTCACCCCACGAATTGTCATGCGGACGATCGGCACTTAATGAATGTTTTCTTCAACCCATACATATCCGTTCAATATTGTTTAACACCATTGTGCCAGGTCCCCGGATTATAATAATTGAGGTGGTTGATGAACGCCGCGACGATGCTGTCGATGAATTAGTCCGTTTATATCAGTGACGTCCCCAATCGTCCAATAAGATTTTGGGTATTACCTCATAATTCGGGTCCTGGTTGTAGCGCAGCCAGATTTTTATCATAACTTTCTAGCAAAAATTACAAGAATTTAAAAATTTCACTATTTTTGTAAAACTTTGAGTATATATAGTAAAATAAATTTCTATGTACTAATTTCATTGGTAAACACTTTCACGTGATATCTTCACTAAATTTTATTGTGTCACAATGATTTTCTTAAATACTCAAGTGCACCCCCTCTAAGTGCACGCTTTCATTCCCCATCTATATAAAACTCACTTTCTAAGTGCACTCCCGTGACTTTCACGTGATAGTTGTCCAATAAAAATCGTGCGACGTTATTAAATTAAAATACTTTTTCTTTAAAGAATTGATTTTTGATAAAGAATTAAATTTTATACTTAGTAAATAATAATAAAAAATATAAAGAATTAAATTTATTATTAGTAAAAGGTAAAGAATTAATATTTTGCAAGAGGCGGATAGAGAATTGTTCATTTTTATTAAGTGACAGGGAAATAAAAAATTCTTTCTTTTTAATAGATAAAAAACAAAAGTACAAGAATGCAGACAAAGAAGCTTAAATAGTTGAAATTATTATAAATAAGACATGAATCAAGAATTTTATTTAATAACTAAACACTTGTAACCAACTTTAAAAATAAACTTCTATTATAAATTAACCTTATCATTAATAAATTAAAAATAATATATACTCTTACATACCCAATCATCTAATTTTTGCACTCACACTCATCTCATTAAATATTTTATTCTTTTATTGCTTCTAAATAAAATGTCTCCAAAAAGAGGAACTTTATCTAATTCTCAAAAATATGAATTTTGTTTATTCCAGTCAACAAATAAAACGGTCAATTCTCTTGATAGATATATTAGTTTGAAAACAATAAATACAATGAGGCAAACTACAATAGAATCTTAATCAATAATTATATAAAAATTTTTTTTAGTGATAATAATGTTATAATTAATTAATAAATTTTTATTCTTTATTGGAGCCACGTGCAACCAATGAAATGTTTTGTTTCTCTAAGTGCACACCCCCTCTAAGTGCACGTTATCACTCATTCCCAAGGGGCTGCACTTATAGGGGGTTGACTGTACATGTGATAGTGGAAAAATCAGAATGGTTGCCGAATTTAAAATAGTAACAACCATTCTCGATTTTTTAGTCCCTGCATTCAATAACTGGTTTATTGTGTGTCTGACTATGAAACATTACAAATTCCAGATGGAAACTTTGGAATACCCAAACACGATAAGTAGAAAAGACCGATTATACAATGCGGATACACGCTGGCTTTTCTACCCATGCATGTCGTTCCCCACATTTCGCATAAAGTGCGATTACCCAAACACAATATTTTATTAGAATACACAAATAAAAATCCATTCTTGCAAAGTGGGTGAATATCAGAAATATCGAAAGTCATGTAGTTGGCGTGAAATTTTTTACATGCGAATTATAGTGTAAACCGGTGACGTTTTTCATTTCTCTACCATTATATTCGGGAATTAGACATTTTTCTTTGAATTATGTAATAATAAAGGCGCGGTGCGACCTTTTCCATTTTCCATTAATGAGAATTTATGGCAAGGCGGTCACTTTTTTTAAAAAAAAAGTATTTTCGAATCATAGTGTTGGCGGTCACATTCAATAGAGTTTTCACGGTCCTCCTCTCATATTACATCTAAAGAAAATCATTGTTATGTAATTCAAAGTATTGTAACACGAAGATTATTAATCATAACTCTAAAAAAAATCTATGAAAAGAAATTCGAGACAAAATCCAACATATGGATCACATAATATTTCAATTAATAAATGATTATTAGAACATTTTAACGAAAGGATCGACATTTAGTCAACTGATGAAATGTAATTTATCGCAAAGAACATATTGACGGAAAGGAAAAAGAGGGAAAAGTTGACGAAAAAAAGATAACCATTTTCACAAGTAATAATCTGCATTAAATTTTTAATATTTTACATTTTAAGAGAAAATTAATTGATGATCCGTCTATGAATCAGAGTGATGTCGATCTTTTTATTATCCCTTAAACGGTTTTTCGGCTATTACTAAAGAATTTTCTGAAGGGATTACTTCCTAATACGAGAATGATCTTTGAAATTCAGCTGATTGATCTGCGAATAAAATTCGTAAAATCTTCCTTAAAGTTGGTCAATTACTTTGTAGATCGTTAAATTGGCCAATAAGAATGCAAGATCGTGATCAAAAAATTATTTCGTGTTACCATTAAATACTTTGACCGTTTAAGAGATAATAAATACGGGGTATTAAATGATCTTTATTAAATGATATGATTTTTGCATTCAATTTACAAAAATTATTTATCTGAGGATTCATAGACGGATCGTCAATTAATTACTCCTTTGTCTAGTCAAATTTGGATGAGCTACGTAAATTACGTTTGCATTTTTTTCTAATTTTTTGAGAATTATCATCTTCTTATTCATTTGTATTATTTCCATTTCATTACTTGTAAGACTGTTATTAATGTCAATATCATAACATTCTTGTTCTAAATAATTATTTCTATAACTTCACAATAATCATGAAAATAACTATTTTCTGAATTATGTTCACTTTCAAATTCATCTTCAACAAAGATATCTTTTAATAAATCTTTTGGATCATAATTATTATCAGAAAATTCTTAAATTGATTAGTTTTGATTATTAATAAATTTTAAATTTAAAAGAAAAATATTGTTAAAAAAATTTTTTTTATAATATCTCCTTTTCCTACTTTTCGTCACATTTTCCTCTTTTCGTCACATTTCGTCAATTGCCACATTTTACCATCTCGCCAAATGTGACGAAATAATTTCCCGTCTACAAAAACATTTCGTCAGGTATCATTAGATCATTTACCATACATTTCTATTAAGGTTTGTCTTCCACTATCACAATGTTATTTTTCATGCAAAACTTGGTAGAAAGTGACATTACAATTCATATTAAACCACTAGAAGTAATTTGTTTTTCGGGAATACATTTTACTCTAATAGTAATCGCAGTAGGTGATGAAACATTTAATTTATTTTAGTATGCCGATTTTAAATTTTTTAATTGATAAAGATAAATTTTATATGTCCTTGGCTATTTCTTTGTTCGCATTATTAATTTTTTAAATTAAAATGTGTTCGGAAAATCCGATTCACATAAAAAACTAAGATTCGCATTAATACAGTTTTTCATTTAATTTGATGGTCAAATATAATAGAATTTTCCGGTCCTAATATGGAGCATAGACAATAGAAGGGGGTTAACGTCAAAAATCATGATTTTGAATTGACACCAGAGATATACGTAACTTATCACAAGGAACAAGTTTAGCTTAGAAACTATGCTCATTTTACTTGATAAAGTCTTCTATTATTAAAGTTTTTTTAAAAAATAGCAAACAAGACATCGGCAACAGAAACAATGATAATTACAAAGATCATGATTTTGAATTAACAACATTTTTATATGCAATTCATCGTAACAATTAACAATGGATTTTAGTTTAGTAACCATACCCGCTTAATAAAATTTCGTAAAAGGTATAAAAATGCAGATCGTGATTTCGACGTTGACTCCTTTCTATTCTCCATGCCCCATATGTTCGTTAAATTTTTTGATTGTAATGCAAATAAAATCAATATAGCTAAGGCACAGCCAATTTTAGTTTAAGGAAAAACTAGTTGACAGGTTTTGAAGCTTGAGTCATGAATAATAAACCTATCGGTTAACTTTTTTAAAATGATATAAATTTTTTTTGTTTTAGTATTTTGAAGCTGACCGATTGTTAATTAATTGACTATCTCTCCATATACAGTCAAAACTCATTTCAACAAAGTGGCTGGACATATAAGAAAATTTCATTTCAAATTTGTTGAAATACATATTTAATTATAATTCGTTGAAACAAGGCTTGACTGTACATTGATATTAATATACTCAAAATTTGCCACCTCCCTTGTGTCACTTGATGTCTGTACTAATGTGATACATTCATTGGTTTTATATAAAATTGTAGTATGGTTATTGCTATATCTGTAATGCCATAATTAACTTTAATAGTTCCAAAATCATTTCCATAATTATTTGAACTCTTTATAATTATTTTATGTTCATTCATCTTGAGAATCTGTAATTATTACTATAATCACTTTTCCTCAAAAACAACTATCACATAGAACTACTCCTATATATAAAAATAATTAATACGAAACTAATTTACATCAGATCCACCACAGAATACAAAAATTATAGCACTATCAGAAGCATTTTGAAAAAGGAAAAGATTGCTCCTTATTGTTTTCAAGATAAATGATACCAAACTATTCAAGGATATTAGATACAGAAATAATTGCCTATGAAATTTACCAAGAAAGAGTTTTCAAAAAAAGTATTGAAAAAATCTGATCAAGGACCTAGAAGGTACAGAAAGTTAAAAGAATAAAATGCCATAAAACTATGACCCTGGGTAAACAATACAACAGATTCATTATATATTATTTTTTTGAAAATTTACTATGACCTTGAACCAGAAAAAGATGGCTTTTATTGGAAGCTTTCCAGGTCCTATAAAATGTTCAATAGATTATGATTATGTTGATCTTAAAATAAATTATTAAAAATTGACCTGCTTGAGCTACATTGTTTTTGAAGCCTATATTCATTCTACAATTAATTGTCCACGTTTATATCAATTCCCATTGTAATCAATATTTGTATTAATTGATTATTAGTAATATTTGAGAATAATAATTTGTGACTATTATTAAAATATCAATTATTTTATTCTAGATTTCACTATCAAAGCAGTAGTATATACTTAAAACAGAAATTAAAACAGAATAATAATTGTGATAAAGGAAAGCTTTCAATGTTAACTTGATGCTTTGTTACTTTAGCTGGAATTTCGTCATTATTGCAAACAATTTTAAGAGCCTGTTTTCTTGAATTCGGCTCGAACTTGAAATTTCAAGTATTAACTCAAGTCTGCTCAACTTAGAGTTTCTATTCAAATAAAATGAATAAGATGAATAATAATAATTTTAATAAATGAATAATAATAATTTGAACAACTTAAATAAAACAAAGAATTCGAATAAAAAGTAAATAAAACCAATAAAACGATCAATTGAGTTACATTACTATTACTATTACAAATAGGAACTTTAGCTCAATCAATTTTTACAGTCAAACCTTTCACTCCAACAAATCTTGTTTCAATAAATTATAAAATTTGTGTTACTACGAATTTTTATATAAAATTCATTGAAACGTGATTAGTAATTTTGATGTAACAGATTCATTTGAGCCAATCTCGAGCTAAATATAAATTCTGCTCAGCTTGTTCAGAAAGCTTTGGTTTTATATTACAGTAGATATTTCAGAAATTGAGCACACTGTTGAAATTAGAAAAAATAAATGTATTAGAAAACACGATACAAATATATTGCACTTTGCTTATATTACTTTGGGATCAGATATGTGTGATACTGTTGCAAATATTAATGAAATTTTGGCTGTAAAATATTGTATTGAATCAAATCACTTTAAAATTCAAATTGAAAATTTTCCATATATAAATTATTACAATCTATAGCAGATTCTCTTTATAATAGCCCAAGCCAATTGTATAAGTGTATTGTTCAAGTAATAATAATACCAAGGATGTTAGTCAAAATGGTTTTGGAAAACAGCAATTTCGGTAAGCAATTTCGGATTTACAATATTTTTTATATCAATAGACATAAAAAAACTACCCAGAATTTTGGCTATTGAGTTAAAATGTTCAAATAATTTCAGATATAATTTGGAACTGATAAAGCTAACTTTGGGCAACTATGAAAACTATTTCGCCATTTCAAATTCAGTGATGATCTACATGGATTTGCCAAAAACGTAATACGTAATTACGAAATTAATTACTATTACGCGTGACGAAAAATCAATTACGCATGACGAAATTAAATGATACCTATTATTTATCCGTTATACTAGTATAATGACATAATTTGTCAACTTTTTTTTTAGAATTATAGAATTTATTCTGTTATAACGACATGTGGGAGAACCAGTCAAAATCATTCTGATCATTTCTAAAAAACATAAGGAAATTAAAACTTACACCAGGATCAAAATTGACCAGCATCGTGGAAATTTCTGGTAACATTTCCGTATAATGCTGGTCAATTTTGACCCAGCGTAAGTTTTGAATTTCCTGATAGAAGAATGAATGAAATAAAAATGATATATAATAAAAATAAAATTATAAAATCACATGATAATGATTCTCATGTGACTTCCCGTTATAATGACATTCTCGTCATACTGACATTTTTTGCTTGTACGGAGAGCGTTGTTATAACGGGAGTGGCTTGTATTATGATATTTCCAATAATTAATTCGTTGTTATTCGTAATTAATTTCGTCGCCCGTAATACGGTAATTAATTTCGTAATTACTTTTTTAAAGAGGAAAATAGTAATTGATTACGATAATTACGTATTGCGTACTTACGGTGATTAGTCAATTACCATCCCATGTATAATAAAACCACTTTTGTAGTCAGAAATTAAACAGTTGTTTAATTTTCCATTTGGTTGTTGGATAGAACTGAGGTTTTGTTTATTGCTTTGGTATAAAGCAAAAGTTTTTGACATGGTTAACCAGTGTAGTGCTAACAACGGTTTTCATAGAAAATTTTCACAATAGTAATTAATTCGTCGCCCGTAATTAATTACATAATTACGTTTTAAAGAGTGAAAGTGGTAATTAATTACGTTAATTACGAATTACGTATTTACGGTAATTAGGTAATTACCATCCCATGTATAATTAAGAGAGACAATTTTGGCTAAAATGCTTAATTACTATATTATTAGGTATATGTATGAGATCAGTTTTCATAAAAATGACTATTGATACCATTATTTGAAAAGGTTTTTGATTTTCTTTGTAGAACATATCACTGCAGTATCTATTGTTTATAAAGTAATAGAGGAGAACCCATTATTCATTAAGGAGGACTTGAGACAATTAATTTTTAATGCAATCTCAGCTGTAAAAAATTTATATGAAGAGAATTCAGAAAAGCATAAAAACTTTTTGGGATACCTTTTAAGGTTAGTTTTGTATTCTTTGAAATTATTTGTTGGCGCCATGTGAATCTTTAGATGCATGGGGTATCTTCTTGGTCTTGGTCTGTGATAGATGTTGATATACAAATCATGTGGGCTGTTTCTGTCACAAATAGTTATTATTATGACTGCTACAAATAATTGCAAATTTTATTTTTACACATAATTTCACTGTAAATAAATAACTGATCAATTGAATTCATTAGTTACTGCTCTAATTTTCTCATTTTTATCTATTATATTTGTATAATTTGTAGAGGTATCAATGACATAAAAAAGATTTATATTGAGAACAAAATGATGTTTTCCAATTTTCTTGTATTATAACTGCAATAGAACCTTCGATGACACCAAGTATATGAAGGTTTATCATGTACTATTTTACATATTATAAGTCAATCAAGCAAATGTAATGCTTCAGTTTTAATCATCTCTCTTGTTTAAATGTTTTATCACATAAATACTCAACAAGGTGGGTTCTTCATGTCACATTTCAATTGACAATAAACCTGTATAATATTCTTTGGCGATGTTATTTTAGCATTTTCATTAAACTTACCACTTCCTCAATTACCTCTACCATTTTGAGCACATCTGACATCAAATTAAACTGTGCTCATAAACAATTTCCACAACTTCTACACAGAGAGGACTTGGATTATCATCATTCCATGCAAAATATTTCACCAGCATATGTTCCTTACAAGTATATTGCTACTCACAAAAATGAACAACTTTAAATATTTTTAAACCAGATAGGTTTGTCTTTTATCTATTTCAGAACCTCTGCTCATTTCCTCAGTTACTCTACAAAAATGTATTGTATTATTATTAGCTTTAATTTTATCAAAATACTCTTTGTGCTATAATTAGTGCCAATATTATGTCAAGATAAAATATCACAGATTTTGCAGGATTCCTATTTTTTTTTTTGCGCAAGATTGCCTATCACAAAAAGGTAAGTTATACTGTATCATTCTGTTTGATTTTTAAAGCAATAGTTTCTTTATCTATCTATACTCAATGGAAATGTATATTGTATTGCTAGGCGAATTTTTTACCCATACCAAAGGCATCAGTTGTAATCATAACCTGATTGTGTCAACTTCATATTTCCATGATATTCATCATTATTACTTTGAATTTCTAGATAAATATATAAACCACCACACTTTCCAATTATACAATGTTCAGGAAGTAAGGGAACCAATGGAACAGCCGAAGCACCTCCTTTTGTTGTATATAATAGCATGATAAATGATTTTTATTTATTTGTAATTCGGCATTAAAGTTGGCGGCAAATCCGAAATATCTCGGCAAGTACTTTACAAAATCCGAAATTAAATTGGCCAATCAAAATTTGTATTTTTGTGTGATATTAAATCAGCTAATCAAAAATTTAACACATTATTAATTGAAAATTTGTATTCGTTCGTTGCATGAAATAATACTACAACTACAAAAGGCCTGGTTATAAATTAAATAATGTTTGGATTATTTTATTCGATTACCTTTGAATAAATCACCTGGTCATTTTTCTGGTGAATGAAAATTCTGCGAACAAAAATGGAAACGTATTTATTTATGTCCATAGTTTACAAATCACATTTAGCAAATGTTTGTGAATAATAAATAAGCTTTTATTTTTATTTCAACCCAAATTTACTTTTTATTTGAATATAATTATGTCTAATTAAATAAATTTTAAATATTTTTCTGGATTTATCAAATTTATCTATCAAATTTGGCAAATTTATATGTTCCTACAGAAATTTAGGATTTCGGCAAACATTTAGTATTAGTATTAGGACCTCAACAAACGTTCCGGATTTCGGCAAACATTCGGATTTCTATTCTAAAATTCGAAATATTTTGGATTTTATTCGGCGACCAACTTTATTCAACATGAACAGTAAGACTTTGATATATCACGAAGCATGTATCCACCATTTACACCTTTAAGAATTGTTAGTTTACATGTATTGTGTGAATCCTAAAATAAATAAATAAAAATGTGAAAATATATAGAACTTATTATATATATTTATTTGCCAATATGGGGGCTTTTCAATAGAAACGGACCATATTGTGAAAATTTTGAGTTAATACCATTGCTATATGTAATTCCTCATGTATGACTAATATTACTAGCATCTAAGTTAGTTAGATATTAATGGTCAAACTTCTGCATCAAGTAAATCCAAATGTGAGCAATTATTTACATTAATATTTTTAATTTTCTGTAGAGAATAAAAATATAATTTTGGACTTCTATTCGTTTAAAGGAGAACATTGAGAGATAAAACTTGTACTCTAACAAGTCACGACAGCAAACAAATTACAAAGTCTATTGATGTTATGCACATTCATCCCAGAGCTATCACTCTTTCACAAGGTAGCGAGTTTTGTACTGCCATTAGACGTTGCAGATTTCGATCAATTCAAAGTTGCTTTTCAACATTAATATCTAATTAGATTCCGAGTAAATTTATCGTTGATTTTATCTTGGTGTTGATTACAATAAATCCAAGCTTTTTACGTGTATAATTTATATGAAGATTATAACCCATTTTTAAAGAAAGACCCGTGACTCAATAAACTTTATCCGATGGATAGCAAAAAAAGCAAATTCTTTAAAAAGAAAGAAACTATTTGCGGAATAATAATTGTTTATGTATGTCATCTGTACCACACGATTAAATCTATTACTATTTACTATTAAAAAAATCGGTGAAACCCTTTTTATAGATTGGGTTTTATTATTATCTGGTTGGTGGGTTTTATCTGTTATCATTATTTGGTTTGATAAAAAATTATTACCAAAAACGGTAAAAAAATAATAATAATTTAATAATTTGATCTATCTCATCATAGATATAAAGAAACTTCCATTATTTATTTATGTAAAAAAAATATATTTTATAATTTATAATTTTCCTTTGGAAAAAAAAAAAGAATAATTCAAAATTAAATTTAAAAATGAATGAACATTCAGTGGAAAGTATTCGGCGTGATAGTCAGGTCTTGGGACATCTTCCAAAGATCATGGTGGTCAATCGTGGTGTAATTATATAATATATATACTTATTTATTTTTCTATCTATTTAAATAAAACACACAATATATTTATTTTCTTTCCCGCCCATCATCATAAAATCCATTATTCTTCATTTTGTTTAATTTTTATAGGAAATAGCCATTAGAGTTTTTCGCACAGCCCATGAACTTTCCATGAGAACGGTTGCAATTTTTAGTCATGAAGATAGATTATCAATGCATCGAAATAAAGCCGATGAAGCATACCAGATTGGTGATCCGAATGTTTATTCAGCAGTTGGTGCATATCTTGCTCAAGATGAAATAATTAAAATAGCTAAACTTCGTAATGTCTCAATGATTCATCCTGGTTATGGATTTTTAGCTGAAAATTCTAGTTTTGCTAAGAAAGTTGAAGAGGCTGGAATAGCTTTTATTGGACCTACACCTGATGTTATTGAAAAAATGGGCGATAAAACAAAAGCAAGAAATTTAGGTTTGAATTTTTTTTCAGCACACGTGTATTTATAATTGAATGAATATAAAATTTTAATTTATTAATTAATCATCATATATCATATATAAATTGATTTGTATTATTATTTGAAATATGATTAGCTATACAGTGTGGTGTTCCAGTTGTTCCTGGTACTCCGGGACCAATTTCTACAATTGAAGAAGCAGAAAATTTTATAGCTGAATATGGATTTCCAATAATTGTTAAAGCAGCAATGGGTGGTGGAGGTCGTGGTATGAGAGTTGTAAATAGCAGTGAGACATTGGTAGAATCGTTTGGAAGAGCTAAATCAGAAGCTTTGGCTGCTTTTGGTGATGGGACAGTGTTTTTGGAAAGATTCTTGGATAAACCAAGACACATTGAAGTTCAAATACTAGCTGATTCTGCTGGTAATGTTGTACATTTGTTTGAACGGGATTGTTCGGTCCAAAGACGTCATCAGAAAGTAGTCGAAGTTGCTCCTGCATTGAATTTAGATGTAAGTATTCTTTAATGATTGAGAATGAATGAATAAGTGAGGAGGTGAGGGAGTGTATAAATTTATTTTTTAAAAATTTTTTTATATAGTCAAATCTTCGTGAAAAAATTCTTGCTGATGCTATTAAACTTGCCAAATCTGTAAATTATCGCAATGCTGGTACAGTCGAATTTTTGGTTGATCAACAAAATAGACATTATTTTATTGAAATTAATCCAAGAATTCAAGTTGAACATACAATAACAGGTAAATGAATAGACAGAAAAAAGACAATGACAACAAGTTGAATAAATAAATAGTTAGTTAAATAGTATCTTTTCATTGTATTTTATGCTAATATCAAAATATTCATCAATTAATTAATATATTTACTTTTTACGGATGAATGAATGAATATTTAGAGGAGATTACTGGTATAGATATTGTAGCAGCACAAATTCAAATAGCTGGAGGTGCTTTACTTTCTCATCTATCACTGATTCAAAACAGAATTCAAACCAGAGGATTTGCAATCCAGTGTCGTGTTACCACTGAAGACCCATCAGTGAATTTTCAACCAGATACTGGTAGGATAGAGGTGTATCGATCATCTGGTGGTAATGGTGTTAGATTGGATGGTGGTGCCGGGTATGCAGGTGCAGTGATTACACCTCATTATGATTCGTTGTTAGTCAAGTGTACGTGTTGGGGGAAAACTTATGAAATTGCTAGGCGTAAGATATTACGAGCTTTGGTTGAGTTTAGAATCAGAGGTGTCAAAACAAATATTCCTTTCTTGCAACGACTATTAACTCATCCCGTATTCATGGAGGGAAAAACATGGACAACCTTTATCGATGCTACACCTGATCTTTTTAAATTAGTCGGCAGTAAGAATAGAGCCCAAAAAATATTAAAATATTTAGGTGATGTGATTGTTAATGGAAGTAGTATTAAAGGACAAATGGTTAGCAAATTATAAAATTTTTTGTTATTTTTATTTGTGACAATTGCTAATATACGCACACACACATATAGGGTGAACCAGCCTATAAGAAACCACTTATTCTACCATCAATTCGATCATTGGCAGGACCAGAACCAATTGATGTGAACCATTCACCAGATTATGGATGGAGGCACATATTATTAGAACAAGGTCCCGAAGCATTTGCTAAGGCTGTTCGTGATTATCAGGGTGTTTTGATTATGGATACAACATGGAGAGATGCTCATCAAAGTTTATTGGCTACCAGAGTCAGAACTATTGGTATATATATATATATATATATATATATATATTATTGATATATTGTGTAATTTTGATGATTTATATATTAACATTAATGTTTATTTAAAAAAAAAAGATCTTTTGAGTGTAGCACCTCATACTGCACATGCACTTGCTAATGCCTACTCGCTTGAAATGTGGGGCGGAGCAACATTTGATGTTGCCATGCGATTCTTATATGAAGATCCTTGGGATCGTTTAGTAATTTTTTTTTTTTTGCTTTGCAATATGAAAAAAATTATTATTTTATATTTTATCAACTAATTATACTTTTTTATTAATTTTTTACTCTAAAATAACAGGCAAAATTACGTGAAATTGTTCCAAATATTCCATTCCAAATGTTATTGCGTGGTGCCAATGCAGTAGGCTACACATCATACCCAGACAATATAATTTATGAATTTTGTCAAAAGGCAAAAGACTACGGAATGGATATATTTCGTATTTTTGATTCGTTGAATTACATTGAGAATATGCGACTTGGCATAGATGCTGTCAAGAAAGCCGGTGGAGTTGTAGAAGCAGCGATTTGTTATACAGGAGATGTTGCTAACCCCAATAAAACCAAATATGATTTGAATTATTATCTTGATTTTACAGAACAGTTGGTCAAAGAAGGAATACATATACTTGCTATAAAAGATATGGCTGGATTGTTGAAACCTGAGGCGGCCAAAATATTAGTTGGAGCCATAAGAAATAAATGGCCTAATCTTCCTATTCATGTCCATACTCATGATACTGCTGGAACTGGCGTTGCTAGCATGTTAGCTGCTGCAGCTGCTGGTGCTGATGTTATTGATTTGGCCATTGATAGTAGGTTTATTTAGTGTAATGTTTTTTAAAAAAAAAAAATTATTTTAATAATAGTGCTTTTTTGCCTTTTTGTCCTCAATTAACAGGCATGTCAGGAGTTACATCACAACCATCAATGGGAGCTGTAGTGTCAGCACTTGAAAATACAAACCTTGGTACAGGGATTAGATTAGAAGATGTGCATGCATTGAATGAATATTGGGAACAAGCACGTAAACTATATAGTTGTTTTGATGCAGGAGTATTATCAGCAGATTCTTCAGTTTACGAGCATGAAATGCCAGGTGGACAATATACAAATTTGATGTTTCAAGCATCACAACTCGGACTTGGACAATTGTGGAAAGAAATTAAAATTGCATATACAGAAGCTAATAAATTATGTGGTGATATAGTCAAGGTCACACCAAGTTCAAAAGTTGTAGGAGATCTTGCACAGTTTATGGTTTCTAATAAATTAAGATATTCAGATGTAGGTTTTTATGAAAAAGAGTGTTAGAGAAAAAGTAAATAAATAGATTGTGATGAATGCTTTTTTAAC